>JARVLU010001462.1:19091795-19107562 GCA_031762415.1 Simpsonichthys santanae
GTTCTTTCTGCCCACCCACTTGGCAATAAAAAGGCAGCACACACTAAGCAATTCGGACTTCACTTCTGACTCTGTCGGAGAATCTTCCCCTTTGCAAAGATCGTGGCCTGAAAATTAATTCTTGTCTCCTTGTGTAATTCTTTGTTTAAAGGTTGCATGTTGAAATAAAACTCATCATTTAGATTCAAAACTTTCTGTTTCTGCCTCAACAGCAGAAGGAAATGATGTGAGTTTAATTGTACAGCAACATTTTGTTTGTATTTCCAGTGACAGTTTCTGATATAGGCCATACAGGCAGCTGCCCAGGGTGGCATCAAGGGCAGCATGAGCGTTCGGCCCAGGATTCTCTGATCTCTCTTGCTGGGCCAGGAATGCCACTAAGTAAATAATTTCATTGATTGGTCCCGAAGCACATTCCAATTCAGTTCAATTCCATTCAAATACTTTATTAATCCCAAAGGGAAATTAAATGTTGTTGTAACTCGTTATCCTTGCTTCATTAAGAGATACTGATGTATAACATCATATGACACCTCATCTGTGTCTGATCTTGTCATCCCTTATGTAACAACATCTGTCATTGTTGTTACCTCTTGTAAAGGTTCACCCCACAGCGGATCAGAAGAAACTGGCTGCAGATGCCATCCGATCCATCCACCCAGACTCGGTTGGCTTCTCAGTCCCCCCAGGCTGCAGGACCGCACAAATGCTGGGCAGAACTCCTCCCAGCAGCCTGCCGAGCTCCTCATCGCTGCGGACAGCCAGCAGCTGCAGGTGCAGGGGGATGATCCCGGTCCTTCTGCTGTCATGAGCCGTGCATCATGCTACTTCCAGAATCTTATTGGTCAGGCACTCGAGCACAGCCCGCAAGGAGACAGATGGTGAATGGTAAATGGAGCTTACTTATATAGCGCTTTCCAGCCCCCTATGAGGGGACCCAAAGCGCTTCACAGTACCAGCCATCCACCCATTCACACACACATTCATACACCGGCAGCTTTGGGCTGCCATGCAAGGTGCCAGCCAGTCCTACCGGGAGCAACTCGGGGTTAAGTGTCTTGCCCAGGGACACAACGAGGTATGCAGAGACCGGGGATCGAACCCGAGACCTTCTGGTCCTAAGCCGGCTGCCCTGCCTCTACACCATCTTGGCCCACAGACAGGAATGCATCTATGGCGCCTCCTTTTCAACTCATAAGATTTGGGGCTGTAGCTGAGATATTATTTGAGTTTTTTGAGGTGCAGCTGCTCACTGTTGTAAAAAAAAAAAAACACCTTGTTGTCATGGTTACACATCATAACAAATGTCCAAAAGTAAAAATAAAATAAAAAATAAAGTTTTACTAAAAATCCTTCCAGCTGCGCATCATCTGACACCAGCGGAAACAATCATCCCAGCAAAAAAGTGACTTACATCCAGAAAAAGAGGAATTAAAGTTTCCAAAACCAAAATCTAAGAATGAATGTAAGAGAGCTGCTCCAACATGCAGCCACCCTGAGTGGTGCAATCCTAGTACATGAACCATTCATCATGTTGTGACTATGACTAATAGTTCACAGTTTATTTGTGTGAAATCACTGGAAAGATAATATCAAAACAAATCTACACACCAAGGAAGGTGAATTAGTTTAGGTCTAAGTTGTTTTGACTCATGTCGGTGTGTCAATTACACACATGGATGATGGACAAGGACAGGTCAAAGCCATCAGGAGCCCAGTTTAGGAAAAAGAGAAAAGAAGAGGAGAAACAAACAAAAGATAAAGGTCTGCAGCTGTCATCTTTTGAAGCATGAAAGCTGTTATGTCGCAAGACAGACACTATTAATTAGCTTAGCTGCTTAGGACAACATATCTGGTTTTCAGCAGAAGATATTACCATTTAGAAAACTGAAATTATTCTAAAACTAAACTAGTGGTGAAGGGGTTGTTTGCTCAGGGCACCAAACAGGCTAGGATCACCCCTGGGTGTTTCCTGGACTGTGAAAAGGCCTAAATCTGGCCCATCTCTTCCATTATAAGGTGTATGTCTTTATAATAAGCTAAAGAATCAAACTGATTATGTCAGCCACAAGTTTTTTCTGACATCATAAGAAACTGAAAGTTGCTGCCATGGAGGCAAACTGCACTAAAACAACATGGAGGTGGAAAGTTCTTCCTCAAAATCAGCAATAAAATGAAATAAGCACAAATCCTTCATACCTATTTCTAGATTAATGTTTAAAAGATGTTCCCATTACAGTTGGGGAGTTTAAAGTTTAAAATAAATAAAACAAAAATGATTTTAATTAAGAAAAACTCCAGGAACAGAAGTGAATATTCTAAACAGCAACTGATTTTAAAAGACAGATTAGAAGAAGGTCATTTTTAGATGAAGTTTAGAAGAAGCGACATTGTGACGCTAATCGTCGGCTGAAAAGATGAACAGGTAGATCATTAGGGCGAGTCCGGGGATGTGCCTCACATCTGGCAGCAGCTGCATGAGGGAGTGTTTGAGTGGGAGAGCTGGAGGTGGGCGTATGTGAGGGGTTTAAAGATCCCACAACACACAACCCCCCATCAGATGAAGAGTGACCTTCAGGGTGCTCAGAACCCGTCTTTCAGCCCTGCTGTGGTCCAAAGCAGCTCAGGAACAGAAAGGACAGACCGACAGCTCCGACCATCCTGAAGCCATCACTTCACCGTGTGAGTGTGGGATCATTTTTACAAAACAGATGTCAGCCTGAAGCTTTTCTGCAGCTGTAAGGAAGACCTAAAAAATTGAAGAGAAGAGGTTTCATGTTTTTTAGTACTGTATTTTTCACCCTATAAGTTGCGTTTTTTTCTTTGCATAATTTACATGCCCTGCGATTTATGGCGAAGCGACGTATTTATGGATTTTTTTCCCCATATTTATAAACCAATTTTTGTCTGAGATGTGACCGTTTTCATGCATTCTGACCGAAAAAAATTGAACACAACCATTTTCAGACACAAGATGGCAGCAGAATAGTAATAGTAGTGAGGCATTCCGTTGTATCATGTAATAGTTAAACGTGGCTATAATGACAAAAAAAAAAAAAAAAAATTCAAGACAAAAACAACTGGACTTTATTTATTATACTTATTATTATTATTATTATTAACTTTTTTGAATTTACCATGTCCTGGATGACTGAGAATCTTCACCAGCGATTAATGACTCAAACGGCCTGCCACAGTCTACCACCTTCGTTCTGCTCACTGCTTGGAGCAACTTGTATAGAGAAATCAGCTTCATTTCGCTGCATCGCCCTGGTGACATGAAGCTAATCCGACCATCGAAGTGCATTTTTAAGTAAAAGGTCAACTGAGACACACCTTTACTATAATTTCAAACAAACAATTGTTTTAGGTGCTTATCTTGTTAAATTTCGAAGAAACGAGCAGCGTTCCTCCTTCTTTTTTCCTTCCTGTCTGCATGTTCCTGGGAGCACCGAGGCAGCAAATACTTTTGAAACACAGCTAATTTGACCGTTAAAGTCTTTTTATTAAGCAAACGTTAGACCGAGACAAACCTTTACTATACAGTCGAGCAAACAAATAATTATTTTTAGGTGTTTATCTTGTGAAATTTTGAAGAAATGAACAGCAGCTCGGCCCTCAGCGCGTGCACGCTCACGCAAATCAGATTTTTAAATGCATCTGATTTGACCGTCAAAGTGCATTTATTAAGCAAACATTAGACTGAGACACACCTTTACTATAATTTTGAGCAAACAAACAATTGTTTTTAAGTGTTAATCTTGTTAAATTCTTGTTAAAGTCCTCCTGTGCACGCTCCCGTGGCCGCCATTTGGCAGCTCATTGATTTTTGGCACAACACAGACCCACATTCCCGGGTTGTCAGCAGTGACGCATAATAGATGCAACGTATACAGTGAAGCGACATATTTATGGATTTTACCACTTTATAGACAAATAAGGACTGATGCGACTTTTAGGGCGGTGCGACAGGTTTGGCGGAAAATACGGTACATGTTCACTACTAACAATCAGGGGAATGTGACTCAACAACACCTGCTGAGGAGAGAGACTGATGGAAGGTCTGTAGGGAGAGGCCGAGGGTCCGAAAGTGTTGGGGGATGGTTCAGGTTTGCTTTTGATGCTGCGGGCTGGAGGCAAGCAGCCGAGCACTCGCAATGTAACTTTCCAGCACTCTGGACTCAACATCTGGTTTGATGAACCTGTCAACATTAAAATATGCTTTGGTTAAAAAAATCACATCAAACATCTAAACTGAACAATCCAGACACTCGATAATACAATTTTTTTTAAAATCTTTGCTAGGAATCCTCTTAATAGAAGACAAAAAGCTTATAGCAAAAGAATCATTCAACCAACTTCACTGATTTTTTTAATATTCAGTGTATTTGGAAAAAAAAAAAAAAAAAAGAGTAGGGGGCATAATTTCAGAGGGATGGGTGTGTTCTCTCTGCCTCCATTGAAAGAAGACCAATAGAGTTTTGTTTTTAAAATCATGCAACATTATCAGGCAGTCTTATGACAAAACCTATGATTTCATGTTTTTATGCTTGTTTGTGTTAGTGTACAGCACTTTGGCCAACGGTGTTGTTTTTAAAGTGCTTTATAAATAAAGTTGTATTGTACTGTAAAACATTACATTCCGTTCCAGGTCTCTCTTGTAAATAAGTCCTCGAGGCTCAATGAGATTAACCTGCCTAAATAAAGGTTGAATGAATTACAAACAAGAGGTGAAAAGATGACAAACTGACCTTTCTGCTCACTTATTTTGTTAGTTTTCATTCTTAAACTTCATCAATTCAAACAAATGACATAGAAACAACAAATCAGTAAGTCCTGAACTTTTAATAGTTTTGCCTTATATACTGTATTTTTCGAACTACAGTATAAGGCACATAGGATTATAAGGCACATTAAGAGAAACTAAAACATTTCGACAGATTTTTGAGCGTCGTGTACCACATAAAATTGGTTTGAGGTCAGTAAGCACAACAAGAATTAATACATAAGGCACACCTGATTATAAGACTCACTGTTGATTTTTGAGAAAATTAAAGGATTTTAAGTGCCCCATAAGCTCTATTCGCACGGGATTAGTTTAACCTAGGGACCACATGCTATTTGTAATAATTATGGAGATTGTCTGTGTTGTTAATCCCACGCGAATCAACCATGTCAGTAATTTGTAAAGTAAAAATTCCCCTGCAAATTACCTACTATATTTTGCTGAACTCTGAGCTCCTGTAATAATCCTAATCCAATGCAAATAGGCAGAAATGGGCGAGATCCAACATGTAACTAGCCATTTTTTTGTTTCCTGGGTGCATTTTGATTTGCTTTTGGTTGCATTGGCGTGCTACTATATATGATGTTACGCAACACGCAGCGCGTTAACATCATATCCAGGAGATGTCTGTAAATTTCAGCTAAATCTCAGGCTCTGGTTACCCCGTGCGAATTTGCTACATAAAAAGCTGACGTTGGGGAGTAATTTGTTTATTACATGTGGTCCCTAGGTAAAACTAATCCTGTGCGAATAGGGCTTTATAGTCCGAAAAATACAGTAGTTAGAGAATTTGACTTTTTCAATCAGGAAGCAGAATGTGAGAGCACCACTGTTTAAAAACTGTCATTTGCAGTTTTGACTGAACAAATTCACTCACTGGTCATGAGCAGACGCAGACAATCACTGTAATGGTCTGGGAAGTGGTGGCGTAAAAGCAAGGTCCAGTGTTTGGTGAAAAGGTGAAAAGGCGTGAGAAGTTCAGGCTCGGGGTCTCGGCCGCAGACGCAGAGAGCTCCGTGGATCAGCTCCAGCAAACGAGTTCTCTCCGAAAACACAGGATGAGCCTCATTCAGCCAGTGGGACAAATCAAACTGCAGGACAAGAGGAAGAAACTGAAGGGATGCAGGTGTACTGAACGCTTCATATTGTTTCTTCATCATGGACTCACTTTAGTGAGCAGCATGAAAATGACATCAGCAGTGTCGATTTGAAGAGATGTCACCACGTCTTGGTAGAGGAAGACGAACTGAGCGGAGGCTGCGTTTGGAGTGAAGAAGGGGGAGATCAGGGGACAAAGAAGCCTCTGCTCCAAGATGGCCTTCAGGACCCGACCACACTCCTCTGCATTCCCCTGAATAAAAACCTGCACATGAATCAAAACAATGGAGGTACATGTAAATGTCCCGGTGTCATCTTCTTGTGAATGAGTGTCTGCTAATTGACGTGTGATCTCATTTCAGCTGATTGGCTGGAGGGATTTTAAAAGCTAGATATTAATGTAGCCAAGACAAAATAATTAATTATGGTATATGCTCTAAGCAAGACCTTAAAGTGAAACCAGTTTCACTCGATGGCCAACTTGTTGAAACTGTGGCAAGTTTTCAAAAATTTAACGAAACCAAATGATAACATTTACCTATGGTGTGCAAAGTATTTTATTCTATGAACAAATTGTTGATATTTTGATTGTATGAATGTGTTTTATTTTACGGCTGGAGAGCCAAAGGAAAATTTCCATCTTGGTGGACAATAAAGTTTTCAAAGAAACCAGCTCTACCTGCTAGATGTTAAGAGGGGGAGCAGAGAGGTAAGGCGTTGGTCTGACGTCTCCTGGTCCTTCCCATACAGGCCTGCCTTGCGCTTGTTGTCTTTTGTTAATAGCATTAATTGTTCGTTGTGTTTGGGAGTTACCAGCTTTTCTGTTTCCAAGTTTTTGGTTGTAGGGTTAAGATCCTGGACCATAGGGTTGGGGGAGAGGCCCAGATCTGACGGTCAATGGCTGACTGGTTTGAGGCTTCTCCCTCGTTTATTTTAGCCAGAGCTCCTGTTTCCTTTTTTTCTATCTGAACTATATATGAAAGTGCATTTTAAAACTTTACAACCATCTGGACTTCATATGTTCGTGTCTTGTGAGTCACTCCTAGGCATACGGGTCGTAACAGCAAACTATACAGAAGAAATTCACTTTATTTTAAGAATAAATGCACCTTTTGTCCATTTGATCACATCTTCATTCATTTTCTGTCCGGAGATGAGCTGTCCCCAAACTAAAGTAATTACTGTACATCGAACCAAACATCTGGCCAGGGTTGAGATGTTGAAAGCCTTGTTGCAGTACAGTATTATTTTACAGATGTTAGTATTTATTGTTACAAAGGTGCTGAATGTGGTATCTAATTGTGCAGTGCTAAATAATAAAATAAACTGAGAGCGCAGGGTAGGTCAGTCTCAACGTAACTGTACAGTCATCTGACAGTCTAAAGCATTTTTACACATTGTCCAATAAACATTTTTGACAGTGAAATGACTTGAAAGAGATAAAGCTCATTACTAAAACAAAAGATTAATTTAGTTTTACGCATGATGTTTTCTTCAATAACTGCAAATCCATGCTTGTAAAACAAGTCCTTTCTGCTCAAAGAGGTTGCTAGACTTCCATGTAAATAAATGCACAAATCAGCAGAGTAAACAAAAGTACATATGCATGCACAATACCACCAAACTGTTTCACCTACTGCAGAAATTTGGACTCCATTTCACATTTTTATAGTAGTTTGTGCACATCTTTGCCCTTCATAATATCCATTTGTTATTCATAATGCAGCGTGTGAATGTGGCTATGCGCAGTTTTAATCAAAAATGCATGTGTTTGTAACGAGTTGTAGTGCAGTTCATGAAACAACATACAGAAAGTGTGGAACAGCAGCGTAGGATGTGATACATTCTAACAGATGTTTGATAATTGTATAAAGGTGTTAGTACTTTAAAGATGTTTAAAACCCAAACGTTTTAGAGCATGATGTCAATTAAGCTGTTTGTGGTACCAAACTTTTTTTGTTTGTTGCTTCTTACTAGGCTTTTTGGTTATATTAAACAGTTTCTTTAAAAATAATCATAAACAGATGACAAATCCTAAGAGTTTAAAAACAATGCAAGTGGATTTCTTTTACGTTAGTCATTTCACTGCTCATCAGGGGAGCTTTGTCAACACAACACATTAATATTTGTGGCAACAATCCCTGTCTGATAAAAAAAAGAGTCCAACCCTTACAATAACACATTGGAACATAAAAGATGTATTGGTATTTTCAATTTTCTTATGCATGTCTGTGTGTGTTTGTGTGGTCTGCACACCTGTCCCAGTATCTCCACACATGATGAGAGGTACTGCCGTGTTGGGGGGTGCCGCAGTGTGTCCTCACACACAAAGGAGACCACCTGATAAAAGGCCGACACACCAACTTGCTGCACAGCTGGAGATTTCTGTGTTTTGAAATTATTCACAAGAGCCCTGAACAGAAAAAAAAAAACAAAAATAAAAATACAGCAAACCTACAAGTCAAAAGGATTATGTTAAAACAAACTGTGCTTTTTTCCTCACATGGCTTCTTAACAGTTGAACTAATTCTACCAAGTTTTATTTTATTTTTCTGTAATTGGCTAAAAGCTGTAAGTACTTACGTGATGAAGTTCTCAGTGTGAACTGCAGCTTGGGCCAAGCTTTGAGGTGGTGGAGCCATACAGTCAGTCTGGAGCTTCTTGATGTCCCTGCGCAGCGAAGTTATCTGGTTGTGCACCGCCTCCTGTCTCTGGGCACGATCACACTACACAAACACACACCGGTTAACAAACAAAAGCGATAACACGTTTTGGCAAATTGTACCCTTGATGCAGTATGAGTGGTCGCACTGTGACGGTGATGTTTGCTGGTCCTAGACATGGTTGACCTCCCTTCCCTTTACACTCCAGGGCCATGCTAACTTGCTCTGGCTGGTTCTTAAAAAGCAAAGAAAGGCTCTCCAGAAGCTCCTGCTCCATTGCCACCTGCTGGGCTTCACGTGCAACAGCAATCCTAACACAAAGATGAAATATAAAAATAGCTGGTGTACTTTAGAGTACATTTTTAATCACTGATGCTATGAAAATGATCCCCCCCGTACCTGGCCTGATCTTGTAAAATGCTGAGGTCCTGCTGTATGAGTTTAGCAGCAGCTTTATAGTCAGAGAGACAAACGGTGGGAACATCTGCCACTGGAGCCTTCTGGTCCTGGAGCTCAGGAGCTCGAAGAGGAACCGGATGCTTCTGCAGATTGGAGAGGATGCGCTCTTTTGCTGAACATAAAGACAGACAGAAATCAGACTTAAACAGATCTCTTGATGACTACAACTCAAATTGTGGTTGCAGTTGCACCTCTTCAAGATCTAAATATAGAGTAATAAACTTGTGATCCACACCAGTGCTTTGGCTGGTGTAGTCTGTGAAGCCAGAACTCTGAGGCTGCAGGAATGTGGGCTCACTCTGCACCTTCTCCCACAGAGACAGAACCTCCCTCTCATCATACTGAAGACGCTCCTGGTCTACATATTCTAGCCAAAGTTCCTGCAGCAAAACAAAACAACACACCAACATGAATGAGCAACTATTTTTAAATTGTGTAACACTTTGGACACACACAGGCAGAAAAAAACCCCACAAAACAAGGACTCGCTGACCTGTTGTCGCTGCATGACCTGCGCCAGTCTGTGAGCTTCATATTCGGGTGGAAGGGAGGGAAGGTACACTTCCTGCTTCTGCAGGGTCCCGTCATCAATCCACAAGGCAAACACACCAAACAACCTGCAGGCAGACAGTCAACAGAGAGCTTGAATAAAATAAAACCGTACAAACACTGTCAAACAGCTGGAAGAAGGTTTGTCTGTGCACTTTTCTGCACCAGAAGCCTACCTGACCAGTTCTGAGTGGAGCTGAGGAGAGGTGAGGTAAGGTGGTTGAGCATTGCCGGGGGTTTCTTCCCCCTGGTTGTCCGATGAAGGTGTGTTTAGCGGGGGCACCTTGAGAGCCTGGCTGGCAGCGTAGTGGAAGTCAGACACCTCTTGTATTCTCTGCCTCAGATCTTTAAGCAAAGCAGGATAAGAAGAAGCCTGGAAGAACCTTCGTCCGATGCACCCCCCTGCAGCCAGCCTGTCACAAAACAAATGAGCAGATGCATTTATGTTTTTCCCTTCAGTTTCTATGGCAGGGGTTTTGAGACATGAGTGTGTTTCTTACCCGTACTCAGGTCCAGGCTGTCTGAGGTAGAGCTGCAGGAACTTCTGCCAGATGAGAGGGAGGAGGGGGTGGTCAGGTGGGGTGGCTAGGGCCTGACACGCCCAGCGGTACACCTGCAGCCTCTGCAGAGAGGGGACCACTGGCAGCTTCAGCCTCTGCTGTGCCCTCTGGATCACACACAGAGACACTCTGTCATCTAAACACTTCAGTGACCATTAAAAAAAAAAAAACTCCTACTGTCAATTACTGGACTGTGGGATCGGAAACTTTTTTTTTTTTTTAGTTTATTTAACTGCCCTACATTTAATTGTCTTTAAATAAGTAAAGAACGCCAGGTTGTTTTGTATTTTGTTTACCTTTAATGCTTGATCTGGGGAGGTGTTGGGCTCTGACAGGAGCTCATGCTCGACGCAGCGCCTCAGCTGAGACTCTTCCTCGAACAGCCCCTCCATGTTCAGCACCAGCCAGGCAAACCAAACCTGCAGTCAACAGTAGGCCGGGCTGTCAGGACTGAAACCGATCTGCATCACGTAAACGAATACGATCAAAAGAACTTGTTGCATATTGTTCCTTCAGGACAACTTACCTCTCCACTCAGGGATTGGCCCTCTACAAATGATGGCGTGGCATTTCCAGCAATCCAGCCAACCAGAGAGGAGAGCAGACCCCGATCTCCATGGCAACTCAAGGCATTCTGGCATTAGGCATGAAAACAGGAAAAACTCAAAGTTTGGGACCATATTTCTGCTACAGACAGTTTACAGTGTTAGTTTCTGGATCAGTGCCTGACAGACTCACAAGAGTCTTTAAATTTTCCAAAACAACACAGTAAATACCTTATGCTGCTGGTAGAGGAGCTTTTGCACACACTCCTCCTGGTGGTGAATAAAGGCAGCACTGCAGATCTGATCCATGAGGAACAAGACCGTCTTGTCTCGATACCAAAGGTTCTGCTGGGTCAGGATCCCCACCCAGAACTCCAGCACTGCAGCAGCTCCAACACAACTGGGCCGAGAGCTTTCTACAACGTGACTCTGAAAGATAATTTACAAACATCTTAAAAACCTCTGCGTGAGATACTATTTATTTTCCTCTTAAACCTTTTAACCACTTCTTCAACGTTTTCTCATAAAGCTGAAGAAATTAACAAGTTATAACCATTTTCTGCATTTCTTTAATGGTACTTAATGTTTAAGTACTTGTTTAAAATTTCCTTTTTCGAATATATTAGCAAAATTTAGCTACATCGGCTCAATTTGTCAAAGCAGTAAGAGCTAAGTTGTTCTGACGTACCTGAATGACGCTGTTCAGCAGACGGACATTGTCTCCGTAAGTGGTTCCAGTTAGAAGTGGTGCGACTCGGTGTGTGACGTGCTGCGTCACGCCTTGAGGACAAACGCTGTCGTACTGCAGGAACAGCTGGATACAACTTACAAACCTGCGTTAATGAAGGCAGGACGCAAAATGTGGGGTTAGCTTGAGAGATCCTGTAAGTGCAGCTACAACGTGCTACATGACAGATTTTATACTTCAGTCTTACTGAGAGTTGTTGAGCAGGTAAAAGCTCAGAGGATAGGTGGGAGGTAGGATGTTATCCAGCAGATGTACAGCCGCTCTCAGGTAGCGAGACTGAATCAAACTTTTCAACAGCTCAACTCCATCAGTGCAAAAGTTTTCAAGTCTGAAAAAATTAACAAAAAACGTCAAAACGTTTGGCTCTATCAGGAATAGTGGGTTATGACTTTTAGTATCGGTCATTGTTATACTTCTTAAATTATTTAACTTTATTTACCTAAAAAAATTATCATACATACATGTTGTTCTTTTCAATTTATTCTGAAACACTGTTCTCTGAAACCTATTTCTGCGTATCTGCTCTTTTTTCATTCCTTTGTTGCTTTTAACTACTGTCTTGCAAACTTTAGCTTTTAGCTACAGTTTTGCCAATTGTGACTTTTACCTACTGCATGCTAACTTTATATTTTATATGCAGTTTTACTAACTGTAGCTTTTAGCTACAGTTTTGATTATTTTAACTTCTGGCACCAGTTTGTCTCAGGTGGAGGAGTTCAAATATCTGAGCGTCTTGTTCATGAGTGATGGTAGGATGGAGTGAAAGATGGATCGAATGACTGGGGCCTCGTCCTCAGTAATGAGGGCATTGCTTTGGTCTGTCATGGTGAAGAGAGAGCTGAGTCGAAAGGCAAAGCTCTCGATTTACTGGTCTGTCTACAGTCCAACCCTCACTTGTGATCATGAGGTTTGGATCATTCCCAAAAGAACGAGATCCCAGATACAAACAATCGAAATGGGCTTCCTTCACAGGGCAGCCAGGCTTAGCCTTAAAGATAGGGTGAGGAGCTCCGTCATCCGGGGAGAGCTCGGAGTAGAGCTGCTGCTTCTCCGCATAAAAAGGAGTCTGTTGAGGTGGTTCGGGCATCTGATTAGGACGCCTCCTGGTCGCCTCCCTTTAGAAGTTTTCCAGGCATGTCCCATTGGTAGGAGGAGCCAGGGAAGACCTAGAAGTTGCTGGAGGGGTTGTGTATCTTCTCTGGTCTGGAAACACTTCAGAGTCCACCAGAACAAGCTGAAAAGTGTAGCTGGGGAGAGAGGTGTCTGGGTTTCTCTCCTGGAGCTGTTGCCTTTGCAACCCGATTATAGATAAGCGGTAGAAGACGGATGGATGGATGAAGTTTCTGGCCATAATTTTGCTGCATTTGGTTTATAGCTATAGCTTTGCTACATTTAGCATTTAGCTGCTGCTTCACTAATTTTGGACTTTAGCTACAGTTTTTGCCTTTTATCTCCAATTTGGCCATTTTTAGCATTTAGTAACAGTTTAGCTAGTTTTTGCTTTTAATTATGGTTTTATTAATCATAACTTTTAGCTAGGGCAGCACAGTGGTGCAGTTGGTAGAGCTACTGCACCTCAACGAGAAGGTTGCCCTGGTTCAAATCCTGGCCGATGGAGTTTGCATGTTCTCTCGGTGCATGAGTGGGTTTTCTCCAGGTACTCTGGTTTCCTCCCACAGACCAAAAACATGCATGTTTAGACTGACTGGTAACTCTAAATTGTCTCTAGGTGTGAGTGAGAGAGTGAATGTTTGTCTCGTTTGTCTCTATGTGTCCCTGTGATGGACTGGAGACTCTCACACAGTGATGGCTGGACATGGGCACCAGTGACCCCCGTGACCCAAAAAGGAAGAAGCGGGAAAAGATGATGGATGGATGGATAACTTTTAGCTACAGATTTGCTAATTGTAGCATTCACGTACTTAAAACATTTGCTGATTTAGTTTTTAAATACAGTTTAGAGAAGTGCAATTTTTTTAACCAATAGTTTTGTTAATTTTAGCTTTTAGTTGCAGTTTTGCTACTTTAATCTTAAGCTACATTTATGTATCTAGTTACTGTTTAGTTATTTTTTTGTGTGTTTAGCAACAAATTTGCTCATTTTAACTTTTGTTTAAAATGTTTTACTAATTTTTGCCAACACATTAGCTAATTTTAGCTTTCAACTGAGGATTTGCTGAGTTTAGGTGTTGGCTAGTGCTTCACTCATTTTAGCTTTAAAGATTTATTTAACAAGTCATCCCTCAACAGTTTTCAGCAGTCATTAAGCAACTCACATGGCACTTTCACAAGAAATGCTATTTCTCTAGTTCATATTAAAAAGGAACTTGGAGAGTTCTTGTAGTTCCTCTCACACAGTGATGGCTGGACATGGGCAAGGAAGAAGCAGGTGAAGATGATGGATGGATAGAAGGAACTTGTAGATGTGAGAACATACCTATGTCCCACTACTGTCATGGCCAGGGACAGGTAACATCCAATTGGGAGACCTGCTTTTACAGCCCTGAGAACAGAGTGCATGCTGGGAGCATGTGTAAGCTCCGGAGGTGGGTTGGACGCCAAAGCAGGCACAGCCCAGACCCCTTTCGGGTTCTGGGCATTCCCATGGAGTTTCAGCCGCAGCAACATCTGCCACGCCCACTGACTGAAAGATGCTTCAGGAGACACACCCAAACGAAGGACGCTGGCAAGGTAGGACACCTACAGGGAGAAAACAGAGAAGGTTGAGAAACACACAAGTGGAAAAATGAGGATCTGGCTGTTAACAGACCTGTTTGATTCCTTCTGAAATGAGGCCACTGTTTGGTTTATCTGTGAGATACTTCTGATAGGCTTCAGCCACCAGCAGAGCCACCTCACTGTGGAGGATGGAGGGCAGAGCCAACAGCCCGTCCTGAGAAACACAACAGGTCAGGAAGGTCGAACTCGCAATCAGGTTTTTTAAGAATCTCTGAAACTATTCAATACGTGAATACCTGTGTGTAACCCCAGTTGAGACCCTCCAGGATAACACAAGCCAACCGGTTCTCCACTGCAGACAGAGGGTGCTGGAGCAACCAGGCTCCAATCACAGATATTTCCTCCGGCTGCGGCTTCCACAAACTCAGAGGCAGCTCTTTGCACAAGTACAGAGCCATCTAAACCATACAAAACAAAAACTCATGAATGCAACTTCTATTTATTTTTACTCTGTTTATACATATAATGATTTGAGACAACTTGCGGTTTTGAAAAAGCGGTCCTAACCATTCCAACAGTCTGTATGGTCTCTCTCAGTCTCTCCAGGAGCACAGAGATAACATGGGGATGGGCTGTAGCTACGACAGCCAGCAACTCTCTCCCCACCTTAGAGTAAGTTTCCCTGGTAGACACACTGACATAAGACACCTGGGCAAAAACAGGAAATAGGAAGTGAAACAAGATTTGCATTGGACAAGAAGGGATCATCTTTAACCAAAGTCTCAAAAATCTTAAAGAAACAACGAGCAGCGTCTACAAACTGTGACAAGATGAAAATGGGTGAAATGCTCATTGTGTGCAAACATGGGCAAGTAAATCCATTTTGCAGCTATGATGTTGTACAATGCACCATTTTCTTAAAATGTGTTCTTCTAGCATTTTATTTTGAAGCTCTTTCCATACCTGATAGATCAGCAGAGTGATGGTTGTGATGAAAGCGGGGTCAAAGTGTTGAGTTGGTGTGGCCATGTGTGCGAGTGCAGTGAGGAGGGAGATGCCATCGGAGCTGTTCACCTCACACAGCCATCGCTCAAACCTCTCCTGGTGGTTTGGGTCTGTCAACAGCCACAAAATGTTACAAATAAATAAATAAATAAATAAAAATAACACAAGTTGGCAACTTCAAGCTTACAAAAATTAAAGATTGGTTTTAGACTTCAAATGTGATAGAAGTGACAAGTGTAGTAAAATTTGAGTTTAAAGTAAAAACAAACTGCATCCAAGTATTAATACAACATATGCTTATTGAAAACTTTTTATGTTTAAAGGATATATTATCACTTGTTAAATGTGTAAATGATACCTCTGAGAGCTTGAATGCAGGAATGTGTGTCTGCAACTGTGCTGAGTGTTTCCAGTCCTGCTGTTTCTGCACATTGCATCACGTAAAGGACTTTCCACCGCATAGAGCTGGACAGAGTCCCATATGGCATCTCCGACATAAACAACCAAATGCCCAACCTGCGAGGATAAAACCATAAATGAACAACAACAACAACAACAAAAATAATGTTTTTCTGTCAAAATGCAGTGGGAGTGCTGAATTCATTCAACCTTTATTTAGGCAGGTTAATCTCAATGAGCCTCGAGGACTCATTTACAAGAGAGACCTGGCTACAA
>JARVLU010001462.1:19194913-19205383 GCA_031762415.1 Simpsonichthys santanae
AAAATATTACCGTGTCTCTCAGCCGCTCCACTCTGATCAGGGTCCACAGATGTTCTCGGGGTGGGGTGGACAGAGCAAAGCTTCTTAATTTACATATCCACCAGGAAAATTTTGACATAAGCTGGCCTATTCAAGGCCAGCGGGGAGGCCAGATTCAGATAAACTACAAATGTTTTGGGCAGGCCGACTACTGATTTCATGTCTGCCTTCAGTTATGCTGGTACACGCAATGGCAACTCTCAACAGCCAGATTTGTGGACATTCTGCCGGTCCGTGCTTGTTAGCCTTCTCCAAGGTCGATTCCTTCATGCCAGCAAGTCTTAAGAGACAATTGGCCTACGATTCTCAGAAATCGTGTTCAGTATATGATTTAGCTTGCAAAGCATATTAGTCTGAGAGCTCAAAACACAGAGTAATCCTTCACATAAGACAGGCAGCTTAACTATTGCCAAAACAGCTGCCGACGTCTTCCTACTTAGTTGATATCCCAGGTATCCATTGATTCCAAAAAGCAGAAACCCTGTTATCATAAATCCAATTACCGTAATTTCTGCGTACTTGTCACACCACCGTACAAGTTGCTCTGCCGTACAAGTCGCATCAGTCCAAATATGTAAAAAAAAAAGTGTAAAGATTCATAAATATGTCACTTCGCCATATACATCGCATCTTTTATGCATCACCACTAACGCATCGCATTTGTTACACATCACCGCTGAAAACCCGGAAATGTAGGCCGGTGTTGTGCCAAAAATCAATGGGCTGCCAAATGGCGGCCGCAGGAGCATGCAATGGAGGACTTTAACAAGAATTTAACAAGAATAACACTTAATAACAATTATTTGTTTACTCAAAATTATAGTAAAGGTGTGTCAGTCTAAATTTAGCTCAATAAATGCACTTTGACAGTTAAAGCAGCTGTATTTCAAAACTTGATTGGCCTAAACATGCATGCACAGAGAGACAAGCCACTGTTCATTTCTTTGAAATTCAACAAGATAAACAGTGAAAAATAATTGTTTGCTCAACTTTATGGCAAAGATGTGTCTCAGTTTAATGTTTACTTAATAAAAGGACTTTAACGGTCAAATATGCTGCATTTCAAAAGTATTTGCTGCCTCGGTGCTCTGGGAGCACGCAGAGGGAGGAAAAAAAGAACGAGGAATGCTGCTCGTTTCTTTGAAATTTAACAATAAAAGTACCTAAAACAATTATTTGTTTGCTCGAAATTATAGCAAAGGTTTGTCTCAGTTGAACTTTTACTCAATAAATGCACTTTAATGGTCAAATTTGCTGCATTTCGCCAGGGCGGTGCAGCAAAATGAAGCTAAGGTTGCTCCAAGCAGCGAGCAGAGCGAAGGTGAGGGGTACTCTGGCAAGCCGATTGTGTCATTAATAGCTTGTGAAGATACTCAGTCATCTAGGACATGGTAAATTCTAAAAAGTTCAATACAAAAACAATAAAGTACAAAGTATAAAGTAATGTGTAAAAAATAAAGTCCAGTTGTTTTTGTCTTGAACTTTTTTTAAATTTTCATTATAGCCACATTTACCTATTACATGGTACAATGGCATGCCTTACTCCTACTACTGCTCAATTTTTTTTTTCAGTCAGAATGAATGAAAACGGTCATATCTCAGACAAAAAAAAAAAAAGGTTTATAAATACAGAAAACAAAAATCCATATATTGTTTCAGCCTATCACAGGGCATGCAAATTGTGCAAAAAAAAAGTGACATACACCAAAAATACGGTATACATGCATCTTCTACGTCCTCAACAGACAGTATAGACAGACACATCATCTTCCAAACACCCCATGGACTCCATGACATAGCCAGCTGCATGTGTCCCTTCAGGGCATGAAGGTTCTCCTACACTCTGTCTTCAAGTCAAGAAAATGTTATCAATTGCTTTGATAGACCAGCTGACCAGATCCATAACAATTTTTGATTCAGAAGATGTGCAAAGAGAGGCTCTGAGATTCACAGGACAGGAGCAAAAGCAGGGAGGGAGGCAGGAGAGGGAAAGAGAGCGTCTGTCTTCGTCGAGAGCGAGTGAGAAAAAGCATGATGAGAAAAAAAAAAGCTCCTATCCAGAGACTATTATTGCCAGAGAAAGTCTTTATTTCATCAAACATTAACCTGCATTGTTGCACTTCTCTTTGAAGCAGAAGCGTCCACAGATGCTGAACTGCTGCAGTCCAGACCTCTTACCAAAAGAAAATGTTTGTCGTCTCCTTGAACAAAATAAAATCCAGCAAAGACTCGTGAACATTGAACAGCTGAAGGCCAACTTAAGTCATTCCCCACCAAAACTCCAGCAGCTGCTCTCCTCAGTTCTTAGATGTTTACAGACTGTTGTTAGGAGAAGAGGGGATGCTTCACAGTGGGAAACATGGCTCTGTTTTCAGACATCGTGTTGCCATCAAATTCCAAATTACCTTAATTTCTCTCCCATAATGGTGCAGTTCCTGAGCTTAAAGTCTGATATGTTCACTATGATCCATTGTGAATGTTTTATTGGTTTATGACATCAGTAAATCATAGCATTCTGTTTTTAATTACACTTTACACAACGTCTTGACTTTTCAGAATTGGGGTTATATAACCAGGCATGATTTCCTCACAGATGCAGACTGGCACAAACAGGAAGCAAACATAATTTAATATGAAAGCCTGTTTGCGTCACACGCATCATCTCCTCTGGTTGAACTTACTGTGAAATCATCAGGAGCCAACACGCAGTGAATCTGGCGCTATCACTGACAATCTTTTAAAAATAAAATGTACATTCTCACACAAGCTGAGCCAGGAAAACAAAACTAGAGCATACGATATATGTAGAATATTAAACTGTCGATGCTCCGGCGCTCGCTTTGAAACCTGACCTACTTCCTTTGTTGGAGGGAGTCTGGCTCACCTTTGCAAAATAAAAACAGGCAAAACACATCCAGAAACAAGCTGAGAAGTTATTCATTCATGAAATGCAATTGTAGGCATAGGGAACAAAATCAAAGGTCCAGGTTGTTTTGCGTGTGTTCAGAGTCTGTCATTATCTCTGAGTGGTGTTTACATGGTCGGCTCACCTTTCGGCTCCTCTGTTCATCTGGCTGTAAAGATTTATGATGCTTTCTGCTGAACCTGTTTGAGCTCTGCGGTCATGTCTGTACCTCTGATGGCTTTCAAATGATTTTAAACAAACTGAAGTTCAGCTGAAATCCAGAAATATCCAGCCCAAGAAGCCAAAAATATCCAAATTAGAACAGGAACGATCTATTAGGTATCCTCAGACAGAATGCTGGAAATAATAAAATGAATAACATGAAGAGGAGGAGAATTCAGTAATTGCTATTGTGGATATTTAATAACTTACTAATGTTGTACTGATCTTATTTATTGTACAAGTTTATTGTCTTTGCACTGTAGAGAATTTCCCCTGACAACTAATGTAATATATTTGATGGGCAGAAGTATAAAAATGAAAATCACACTTTAAAAAAAATCTGCATAAATCTGTGAAAGTGGAAGCAGAATCCATTGCTTTGATGCATTTTGTCAGAAATTAAAATGTAATAAAATATTTAATTCATCTTCTTCTTCTTTTGGCTGCTCCCTTCTTCAGGGGTCGCCACATGTGAACTAAGTCACACAAAGACTTGGCAATTATTTTTATGCCGGATGTTCTTCATGATGCAACCACAGACCACCAAGCTATAGGGCACCTGGAGGAGCAGGTGGTGGGAGTTAGGGGCCTTGCTCAAGAGCCCAGAGTGGGGCAAACGAAAGTGGAGGCAGGTGTGGGTGCTTCACCTATCCCCACCCACATTTTGATGTTGTCGGTACCGGGAGTTGAACCAGCGATCTTCCGATCACAGACCCACCTTCTCTAGCCTCTGTGCCACCACTCCCTTACATAATAAAATATATAATCAAAGTTTAGATTTCATATTCCTGCATTGGTGTTTAAAGTCTGGACTTTTTCCAAATACAGGTAGTCCTCGACTTACGAACGGGTTCCGTACCTACAAACCGTTCGTAACTCAATTTTGCTGTAAGTCGGAACTCATTACACGTGGCGCCGCACCCGTTCGTAAGTCCGGATTTTTTGCCGTAAGTCGAGGAAATACATGTAAAATGTATGCTAACGCTGCGCCGCACACCCGTTCTTAAGTCCGAGTTGCTGTAAGTCGAGGACTACTTGTACTTTGTTTCATTGTTTTAACTATTTAATGTTAAATCCATGTTTAAATGTTTGATTAAACTAACTCAAGTAAGAACTGGAGGTCATTCTAAAGCTATTCAGTTGTAGGTATACATCCAGTGATTATTTTCTGTTTTGTTACAATTTGAACAGCAGTTTAGGAGATATTTTGCTAACACACTGACAGGGTTGACACTAGAGTTGCAATCGGACCCAAAAATCTGACCCAGCCCCAGCCCGTATCCAAACCCCACCATTTAATAGTAATTACGGGTCTGACCCACCCCCAACATTTTTAATTAAGCTTTGACTGCTTATATGGTTATTATATAGCTATTAATTGTCGGCGGACGCACACGGCTGAATAAAAGGGGCAGAAGATCGGAGCTGAGGGGGTGTTTGTCCTTTCATGGCTGTCAAAGTGCATTAAACCCCTGCGTCTGCCTGCATTCTGCATTATTCAGACATGGACCCTGCTCTGACATGTCTGCTTTGGGATCTCACCTGTTTGAGTTGTCGACAGCATGCGTCCGCTGAGTGCAGTGGCTGAATGTCCATTTGGGCGATGGATTGCTTCCTGGCAGTACAGTCCCCTTTCAAGGCCGGTCAGCTCACTGTGAATGAAATGGCCGTGTGCAGCTGGTGATTATATGGCAAGCCATGTTACCATTTAATTGGATCACCAGCTGAACACTGATCCGGCCTGCCCATCCAGCACATTATGACGGCTCAAGTTTGGGCCTGGCCGGGCTTCAGGCCCGGGTTAGACATGGCAGTTGACACTAACAGTAAATGCTAAATTTTGAAAGCTCTCAAGTGCTCTAATAGCTCAAAGCAAAGTTGGAGTCGTGCCAAATTTTAGCTGAACATCTAAAAAACAGAGTTCAGCAGGTTTTGTGTTTTATCAGTGGTGGCCATCTTGAATTGGATTGACTTCAAAAGATAATCAGCTGTTGATTTATTCATTACTGTAATTGATTTCTGAGACAAGAATGTTCATGCTCAATAATCCAGGTGTCAAATCTGATAATTCTCAATCAGGTCAATCAGGTCAATAATTCTCAATCAGGTTTGCGGCTTGGTGGGGGAACAGTATGCTGGAACTTCTGACTGATGAAGCCCTCTGGAGTGAGGGTGAAACGTTTCTACTAAAAAGAAACTGTCCAGATGACCTGATTGAGAATTATCAGATGATTTCTGAGAGTTTAATTAAAACCCACCATATGAGATATGAAGCTTTGAAGGATTTCCTTTTGTTTGTCAAGTACAATACTGTAAATATTTGTGTCAAAGAAAAGTCCACGAGAATAAATATACATTCTGTAAAAAAAAAAAAAAACTAGCTTTGCCTCAACAGAATGAACTCATGTTAAAAAAAAAAAAGTTGCGTGTTTTTGTTGAGCTTGTGAAATAAAAAGGCAGCGCAGAGTTCATGTCTGACACTTTTACAACTTTCAGCCCTCGTCCTCTCTGCAGGAGGCGGGTTTTCCGCCGGCAGGGTTTGGTTGATTCTTTATTGATTTGTTGGCGAGGAAGGAGGAGGAGGAGGAGGAGAAAGTGAAAGGGGAGTGGAGCGGAGAGAGAGTGGAGGCGAGATCCCGGTTTGATGAGGGGAGGGCGCGATGTGGCTGTGCGTGCAGGACAGAGGAACCGCGCAGCGACGAGAAAAAGTCGGGGAGCGCTCCTAAAAAAAAAAAGTCACGTGCCGCGGATGCGCTCACGAGGAGAGCGGGGAGTAAAAGTTGTTTTCCTTTCTCCTCCTTGCCTCGGCTCCTCCGCCCTGCGTTCCGCGGAGCAGCGGCTGCGCTTTGATGCTCCTGCATGCGCACCCGAGGAGGAGAGGAGTGTGAGGAAGTAGGAGGCAGAAACAGAAGCGAGGGAGGCCCGGACACCAGCCTTCAGGGAGTCGCTCCCCCCCCTGGCCCTGCATGGACGGGGATGGGGAGAGCCGGATGCTGTGGCCGCGGGGCTGAGCGCCTCGCCTCCGCGTCCATGGTGCGCCGCTTCCGGCCACTGCTGCTGCTGATCGCCGCTCTGTGCTGCGGAGCTCACATAGGTAACTTGAACACTGCGAGAAGAAGTGCAGCTGCACCTTCTACACACTCCAGCTTCCTCTGTTGACTCTTAGTAAAAGCTCATTTGTTGTTATTTGTGGGCTCTTTGTGTTGGGCCCTAACAATAGCTCTCTCCACAGCGGCAGTGCAGCAGCCTGAGCTCGGATCGAGTTTCTCCTCCTCTCTCCTGGGCCGTCATTCTCCTGTCTGCCCCTTAATGGCTCATGGAGGAGGGGAAGAGAAGGGGAAAGAGGGCGAGCAGCTCTCCTCCTGTCTATACACACAACAGACCTATTGAGTCCAAGTTGGAGCAGAAGCTGTCAGTGGGTCATGACCATAAAAAGTAAAAAAAAAAAAAAGTGGATAAGACTAAACCAAAAGCAGAAGAAAATCCAGCTGAGCTCATTGTTGCATGTAATCTTGATCTTTTCACCAACAGATGCTCGATCACATGTCTGAATATAATTTTTCAGCTTCTTTGCTGCAGTTGAACACCTCTTATAAAGAAATAGCCTTTTTTATGGTTGTGTTTTTGACTTTCTTTCTGTGCAGGGGGGGTCGGCTGTAGTGGTGGCTTTACACCTCCTGTAATTAGTTGACCGTGCCCCAGCAGCAGGACAAAACCTCTGCACATGCAGCCATGTGCACTCTCTCAGCTCCTATATACACTTCCACACGTGCGTCACCTGGAAAGAATTTGCATTATTGTTTCTTGTGCTGAGGCGAACCGAGAGTTGTGTTTGCTCAACGTTTCACGTTTTTAAAAAAACGGTTTGTCAACAGCTGTCAGCCCCCCACATGTTCAGACATGAAGGCGAGGAGTGTCTGGATCGAGGAGCATTGTTCGCAGCCAAGTGTGCGCTGTGCGTTGAGCTGTGCGTCGGTGTGATCCGAGCTCCAGAGTGTGAGAGAGTGCACACAACAAGGTGATCGATAAGCACTTCACGAGCCATTCCCTCGGCCGAGAGATGATCCCAGCGGATCCTTTTCTGATCTGCGGAGATTAGAAAAGTTGGAGGGAGCCTTGCTAGGAGACAAAGAACCACTAAGAAGAAGAGCTGTGAGAGAATCAGACCTTTTGACCCCTGTTTGATGTGAAGAAGGTGCCTCTGGATGCAGGAGGAGAGAGGGGGCGACGTGGCTGGAAAATCTGCTGAAAGTCTGAAAGGAGGATGGAGAGACAAGGGTTGAATTTTGCAGGCACTGCTGAATCCCTTTGTGTCTCCTTTAGAGACGCGAGCAAACAACACTGCATTAGTTCCACACAAGAAGACCTCCTTATTCTGCTCTTAATAATCTGAAAATCTGCTGATTCTCTTTTCATGTCTTGTTTAGTATTCACCACCTCAACTCCATTTATCATAAATTCCTTATTTATATGCAGAGATTAGATTTTTCCTTTCAGAACAGCTCTGCGTGCTCAAAAGATCATCGGCATCCTTTGGGGAACACAAATAAAAGAGTTGTGCTTTGGCGTTTAGATCGTCAGAACACAATTAATCGGTGCACAAAAAGGTCCTGTGTCTGTGACAGACCTGCAGGAAGTTGTCGCAGTGCATCTTAAAAAGTCAGAAGTTTGAGCTTGAGTCCTTCCGTTACAAGGTCAGCTTCCTTCTTGCTCATAAAATGTTATTAATAAGTTCTTTAGTGGGTTTTAGGGCAGCCCACCAGGGTCCTAACGTCTTCAGAACCAGAATAAACTTAGTCCAACATGGCTGGAAGGAGTTTTTGGGTGCTGCAGGCCTGGTAGGAGGAGAAGAATGATGCATTCAGAGTGCCAGTCTGCAGACACAATGTAACCTCAGTGCTTAGACAGTCTGTGCAGGGGTCAGCCTCTCTCTGTGCATGTGTGTGTGTATCTGTGGGCTAATGTCATTTAACAGGCAGGGGCAAGATTCTGTAGTTTGGCGTAAATTGGGGGGTCCTCGTCTTGTGCCCTGATTGTTCAGACTCGGAGCAGCACTGCCCCCATATGGTGGCGCCCAGTTCCTCTGTGAGTCCAGGAGCAGGGGGCGTGCTGCTGCTGCTGGCTTTGTTTTGCTCGTTTGTTGGAGAATCTGTGGATTTTTATTTTTTTTTTAAAGGCGTGCACCTTCTGCTTTTACTTGGACATGATCACCCTCTGAAGATTTTTGATTGCTGCTTGAGTTTGTGTGCAGCCACACACACACACACACACTGCAGAGCCTTTCTATCTGGACTAATCTAATAGCAGCATGCTGTGACTGATGCATTAGGCCTGGTCTCTAATCTCTCTCTGGCTCTAACCTCCCCTGCTTCTCCCTGATGATCAGCGATACAAAAGGCTGTTTTGACCCGTGTTCCTCTCAGAAATGTAGAAAGAGATAAGGACTCACAGACAGTTTTAAATTGAGAATCTGTGATGGGTGTGATATTTTTACATTACGGCACTGAGCATTAAAAACTCCCATTGATGTGCTTCACTTCACATAATCAGGGTTGGTTTGTAAGTGTAACCTTTCACCTCTGTCTAAAGTAGTGTTTTATGTGCTTCTTGGCTTCAGTATCATTTCACTCCTTGTGGGAACAAACTTGCTTCATCTTTCCTGTCTGACTGCTCTTTGGTTTATTAGTCTTCAGCTTTATTACACTCACAAAGCAGCACTGCTGATTGATCAAGAATTGGCAACTAGTTAGCATTTTTTTTTGTAGTTTTATTAGCTCGAACAGGCTGATACCGTTGTGAGATTAAGATCAAAGACAGCTTTTCTCTCACAGTAACCTTATCTGTCTCGTGTGAGAACTTTCCACTTCCGAGTAAGATCCAGCTTTTAATCAGGTTCAAACCTGATATGTCATGAGGTTGCATAACTGTAATTATTTAGCTTCATACCAGGTTGTGTGACCCGGCGTTTGTGCTTTTTTCCAGGTCAGTGCCAGGTGGCCACCACTCAGTGTCGAATCCAGAAGTGCACCACTGACTTCGTCTCCCTGACCTCCCACCTGACGCCTGCCGTGGATGGCTTTCACACTGAGTTCTGCAAGGCTTTACGCGCCTACTCAGCCTGCACCCAGAAGACAGCCAAGGCCTGCCGGGGAAACCTGGTCTTCCACTCAGCCGTGCTGGGCATCTCAGACCTCATGAGCCAGAGGAACTGCTCCAGAGACGGGCCAACGTCTTCCACGCACCCCGAGATCCACCCTGAACCCTGCAACTACCACAGCCGTACCCAGCATGCCCACACACACCCCCACGGGCACACACACTCACACTCTCACAGCCATGGCCACGGCCACTCGCAGCCTGGGTACTTCTTCTGTGGGTTGTTTGGGGACCCGCACCTAAGAACATTCAAGGACAGTTTTCAGACTTGTAAGGTGGAGGGGGCGTGGCCTCTGATTGATAATCACTACCTGTTGGTGCAGGTCACTAACGTTCCCGTGGTTCCCGGCTCCAGTGCCACAGCCACCAATAAGGTGAGGAAAACAAAAGGATTATGTTGGGTTTAATTTGGCAAAGGGATAATTCAGATCTTTTGAAATAAAGTTTTGTGAAAAGGTTAAAAACAATCAATATCTTACCTGTTACAGACTTTGATATTTAATTTTCCAGTACAGTACATGTTTAATGTCCTGCTCTCCACATAAATGAACACAACATCGTCTTTAGTACAGTAGTCCCTCACTAACTCTGTTTGTTTATCATGGACTCGCTCTATCATGGTTTTTCAAAATAAGATTGTACATGACATGGCTGACTGACGGATGAGCCGCACGATTGGCACGGAATTTTTATTTAAAATAAATTATTTTAAATTATTTAGCACCTGTGGCACCTTTCTGTGCAGAGCATAGAAGTGGGCGTGGCCAAGAGCACTTGCTGGTGGCTGAGAGCAGCGGAAGCAGGGAGCTGAAATCATGACTGTGCTCTTTTAGAGTGTTTAGAGTTTAGAAACATTGTTTAGAATATTGCAAGAGTGTGGGAAGGGTTTTAAATACCTTAATGTGTATACAGGTAGTCCCCGGTATCCGGCCGAGATCCGTTCCTATGGCCCGGCCGGATACCGGTTTAGACTTAAACCGGAACTGCTCGCACGTGGCGGCCGTAAACGCGGAATTTAGACTTAAATCGAAACCGAAACTAAACGGCGATCGGTAACGTCTTTTTAAACAAGTATTTTTCAATGTAAAACAACAACTGCGCACTTAGAACGCTGTTTTAATGTGTTTCCAAGCAGTTAGCTAACAAAA
>JARVLU010001462.1:19214112-19230767 GCA_031762415.1 Simpsonichthys santanae
AAAAATAATAAAATACTAATAATACGTTATTTATGAAGCAATTTAAAACAACCACAGCTGCAACAATGTGCTGTACACATGAAAAAAGTACTGTACATTAAAAAAAAAAAAAAAATTTTTTTTTTATATTACAGTATATTAATATTACTGTACAAATATGAAACGTAAACGCGAAAAATCGTATACCAGGACGGTCGGAAACCGAGGACTACCTGTATTTTTAAAATTTTACCTACTACACTAATAATTATATTAATAATAATTTAAAAAATCCTTAATGGGCAATGACTGAATTCTTACTATAAAACACATGCAAAACATTAATTTTGAATCTTTATTATGCTTCTTTTTTTTTCTATTATGTGCTGATTTAAATCCTCACAATGTAAATACAGTACTGCAAACATAAAACCACACACCAGCAAGACCTAGAACAAAAAACCCCAAACAAGCAAACAAAACCAAAGCTCAAAGGCAAATATGCATATGCTTAAGATTATGCATGTATAGATAGTGAGCACATTTGATGTCCCTCCCTGAAACGCCTACGTAAGTTTGTTAATGGCCAAGTCTCAAGGCCATGAGCGCAACCACAGCTGTCTGCAGCTCCCAGCTCAGACCAAGTGGTATAATTCTTCTTAACATTTATCAGCTCTTTGGTTCAAGGTTGTTGAAGTGCAGGATTGTGTGTATAACATGTGACGGTCAGAACTCTTGGGAGTGTCTTATATAAACTTCCTATAACAGTGGACAGAGGAAGGTCTGAGTTGAAAAAACACAAGAGATCCCGTGAACAGATTCACTTCAATCACAGCCAGACATGTGTTTCCTGTTAGTACAGGTGGCTGAAGTTGGAGCCATTTCAGAAGATGACATAGACATGCACTGTAATGACACTGAAGGGTATGGCTGGGACTTTTAAAGGTCTGGGTGGGACGAGAACGCAAATGTGCTGAGTAGAATCACACGTGAGCAGAGCAGCGTTGACGCCACACAGCTGCTGTGTTGTGGTCTACTCCTCTTTTTATGAGGCCAGAATGGAGAAAAAACAAGGTTTTCCATTTGGTGTTTGGTAATGAATATTTTCTGTCAAACGATCATGATTAGAGCTGGCTCTGCATCACGGCGGCCGCACACTTAGCTCTTCTGTCTCTTCTGTTTTTCATCTGTGACTAATGATGACTAAAGGCAGATGTCAGTTGTAGAGGAGAGCTTTGCTTTGTCGTCAGTGTCATTCATTTGCTGATTTATTAATTGTCATAAAGAAGTGTGAATTGGAAATATATTTAGTTCATTAGCGTTTGCAATGTATGATTTTACATTGGAACGATTTGGGAAATGATATTAAAAAATGTGAAATCAGTCCTTTTGTTTAAAAAAAATGATAAAAACTAAATTGTTAACAAAATATGAAACTTTCAGTTAAGTGTTTAATGTTCTAAATATTTGTAGATTATGAAAAGCTACTCTTTTGTTCTGTTATTCATAGAAGTTTATTGTTTGAATTGTTTTGTTTTTGACAAAAAGGGGGCAGATAAAATAAATATTTTTTCTTCTTTCTGCCACCTTTCATTTTATGTTTTCTTTTAATAATATGCTAAATGTTTCTTATTATTCTATTGGTTTTTTGTATTAATGTAAAATGAATAAATTTATAAATAAATAAAAAATTCTATGGGTTCACACACTAATCAACGAGCCAAGAAAGCTGCACTTCTCTATCCCTTTGTTTGGAATAATGCAAGATGTATTCACTTTAATCCACCTAATCTCCTCTGAAACAGTTTGCAGCTCTATGGAGAGGCCCGCCTCCCACTTTGAAACTTTTATCTGTAAAAATTCTCGCTTTTGTAGAGATTTATGGGTTTCATTTCACTTATTTGTGTTTTTCAGGTTTTTAAAAGAAGAAATCCTGAGAACTTGTCACCATTTTGTTCTCCTCCAGCATCAGGTGGTCCTCACTGTTTCTGTTTTTGGGCTGCGGTTAAATGCTTTTCGTGATATACTGTATTTATATATTTAATAATTCATCGGTAGATATTTATTTCACAATGATCCCAGTCAGAGTTCTAGTGTTGTTGCTACTCAGCGTTTCTCTGGTTGAGTCTCAGCCCTCCCAGAGTTCACAGCAGGTGTCGAGTCCTCCTCATCCTGCAGGAGAACATGCTCCTCTGAGCCAAGATAATCTGTCCTTCCCCTGGAGTCGTCTCCGCCTGCCGAGGTACACGCTGCACATGTTTCCTAAAGCCACAGTGCTGAAGTTTGATCCAAGACAGACACAGGAAATCCATATGTATACAGCACGTGTTCCTGTGTCTCAGGTACATCGTTCCTCTTCACTACCACCTCCTCCTGCACCCCAACCTCACCACACGCCATTTCACGGGCACCGTGCGGATCCAGATTGATGTCCTGAACAATACAAACTGGGTTGTGTTGCATAGCAAGGGCCTCCAGATCTCCACGGCTACAATTTTAGATCATGACCTCGTTCATCTGTCAGACCAGGTAGTTGTGAATTCTGTAGATTGGCTCGTTTTCTTTTATTGTTGCACACAAACAACAATCTGCTCCTGTTTTAGGTTCTCCCAGTTCTTCATAACCCTTCCCATGAGCAGGTTGGTGTATTCTCCCCCAGGGTCCTCAGCAGCGGGCAGAAGTATTTCTTGTATATTGAGTTTGAGGCAGAGCTTACTGAAGGATTTCATGGCTTCTATGTAAGCACCTACAGAACCAGTGAGGGGGAGGTCAGGTAGGTTCTGTCTCACACTTGGCAAATGATCCAACACATGCATGTTCTGCAACAACAGCGTCTGCCAACGTCTGCTTCAGAACTTTAGCTTCAACTCACTTTGAGCCCACGAGTGCCCGAATGGCATTTCCATGTTTCGATGAGCCAAGCTTCAAAGCCAAGTTCTCTGTGCGAATCAGGAGGAGTCCAGAGTACATTTCTCTTTCCAACATGCCCGCAGTAAGCAATGAACATTTCCTTTGTGTGGTTTTTTTTATATTTCAGTGTGTGTGTGAGGGGAAAAGCCTTCAGTTTGTGTTTTCTGTATTTCAGGTCAAGACGGTTGGAATCAAAGACGGCCTGCTGGAGGATGAGTTTGCTGCGAGTGTGCGAATGAGCTCGTATCTCGTGGCGTTTGTCGTTTGTGACTTCAAGTCTGTCAGTGCAACAACATCATCTGGGGTGAAGGTGTGGTCTCCACATGACAAGTTTTAATTTCCTGCTTGAACCGTTGCTTCCTCAGCCATGAACTCTGCTTTAATGGTTTCATAATGCTCTGCAGGTGTCTATCTATGCAGCGCCTGAGAAGTGGCTGCAGACCCACTATGCCTTGGAGGTTGCTGTCAAAATGTTGGACTTCTATGAAGAGTACTTCAACATTCACTATCCATTACCCAAACAAGGTAAGATGCTTGTAATTTACTTGTTCTGATGTTTTAATTATTATTTTTTTACTCTTTGTCCTGTCCCATGTCTCTTTCAGACCTTATTGCCATCCCAGACTTCCAGTCAGGAGCGATGGAGAACTGGGGCCTGACCACCTACAGAGAGACTAGCCTTCTCTTTGATCCCCTCACATCCTCAGTTTCTGATAAACTCTGGGTTACCATGGTGATTGGGCACGAGCTGGCCCATCAGGTGAGGGCACTAAAGAGGATCTACCCTTTAAAAACGCATTAGATGTATTTTTTTCTTTAATCAAACCAGATGGTCAGTTTTGAGTTGAAATTCATTGTATTCCTCGCAGTGGTTTGGTAACTTGGTGACCATGAAGTGGTGGAACGATATCTGGCTGAATGAAGGATTCGCCAGATACATGGAGTACATTTCAGTGGAGGCCACTTACCCTGACCTCAGAGTGGTATGTGCTTTAATATCAGACAGGCGATTGAGCACTAAACCAAAAGAAAAGCATTATAGTCACGTTCTGAATATGTTCTTGCAGGACGAGTACCTTCTGCACACTTGTTTTGCAGCAGTTGGTCTCGATTCATTGCCCTCCTCTCGGCCTATATCCAGCCCCGCAGAGAACCCCACCCAGATTGAAGAAATGTTTGACACTGTCTCCTACGACAAAGTACGACTTCAGCCTGTTCATTCATAACTGATGGTCTTTTCTAAACTTGAAAATGCTGAAAAACAAAGAAAGTTCCCATCTCTCATTTCAGTCCTTGTGACAGCTCATTTTAATGACACCTCTCCTTTCCCTTTTCTCAGGGAGCTTGTGTCCTGCACATGCTGCGACACTTCCTGACAGCAGAGGTGTTTCAGCGTGGGATAATGCGATATCTTCGCAAGTACAGCTACGGAAATGCTCAAAATCAGGACCTGTGGGACAGTCTAATCAATGTAAGACACTGTGTGGTCCTTTTTGTCTTTGCATTTGTGAAGGAGCACCTTGGACAGAAGTGCTCAATGAAAACGTACTAGACTGTGCATATAAAATATGTGAACAAACTATTAAATATTTAATTACCTTGTTAATTTTCTTAATTTATTTTTAATATATATTAACCCATGAAAGTTTTTTACTGGATAGTATTCCTTGAAGAAATGCATATCACCCACAGCCTTTAATGGCAGCGTTTTAAACTAAGATATACTGTATATACAGTATATTTAATTCTGGGATTTTCAGCCTTTTGGTCTACTTTAAAATAATATCTAAAGAGAGAACTCTTTGGAAATAATGGACTAAGTGTCAGGTCAACATCTGTACAATTCTGCTAGACATTTTTATGGTTGATGAACTGCATTGCTCTGGCAGCCATCTTGAATGAACTCGGCTTTAACAAGTGAATCAGTTGTAGCTATGCATCCAGTGATCATCTTGTGAGAGTTTAATTTAACTCTGTTCCGCGGTCCATTTCAGTTTTTTTTACTAACTCTCAAACAGGGCTGACTCTAAAAGTTAATACTAAAATATTAGGCAAACATTTTGAACAATGAATGTATAGAAGTGCACAAACCTGTTGACCCTTCTGTTCGATGTTACAGATGTAATGAAATTTGGTGAGTTACTCTTCGCCTAATTTCAGCACAGTATTTCTAATATTGACAGAGAGAGACATGTATGTGTTTTTCTAGTTTCAGTTAGCTGTGGCAGCCATCTTTAAATAGATTGGCTCCAAAAGTTGGTCAGTTATAAATGTGCGTCCATAGATTACCTTTAGAAAGTTTCATTAAAATCCACCAGGGGTTAATGAGATATTTTGCTAATAGACAAAAAATAATACACACACACACAAACTTTGTCAAAAACATAACATTGTTCCTTTCAGCAGAGGACGATTATCAGTTTACCAACAAAGTTTTATTTTATTGTTTTACATTTTTGTCTCTTCATTCAAAGTTGGCTCTGTTATCATGAAAGAGAAATTACTTCCCAGAAACTTTAAAGTTGCTTTTAACTGATTCAGGTAAAATATTTTTCTTTTAATCTAACTGTATATGAACTAAAACGAACAACATCAAAAATAAGAGTAGCACAAAAAAACAAATGCAGCATATGATCCACGGCCTGGAGCATGCCGTCGACTTCTTTTCTGGAGATGTTCTCCTCGTGCTGCACGCATCCCAACAGAGTGTCTCTGTGTCGAAGGAGCGGAGCTAAACCGACCTGCAGAGAAACCATCTGTGGAGTCATCAAAGTTCATGCTCAATAATCCAGGTCAAAAATCCAACAAAGTTCAGTCGGGTCATCTGGACAGTTTCTTTTTTTGTTGGTGAGACGTTTCGTCCTTCATCCAGAGGACTTCATCAGTCCCAAACTCAGTCCCACAAGCAGCACTCACACATAGTGGGCCAACCAGTTTGTTGGTGATAAGATGGCTATGACTGCCACTGAGGTCTTTTTTATTATTATTATTATTGTCTAAAAAGAAACTGTCCAGATGATCTGATTGAACTTAGTTGGATTTGTCGAGTCATTACAGGAAACTTCTCAGCTGCTGTTGAAAGTCACACAGTCATGAACTTGTCCCTCGTCTGACTTACAAGATGTATTTAACATTTGAAACGGTGCCGCAACAATGATTTAGAAATGGCGAGGGATATCAAGTAATTTGCTCCAAATAATTTACACCATTAAAAAAATGGTGATGTTTAATGGGACAAAACTAGAAAATGTTTTCAACTTTGTTTGTCAGACGTGCTCAGAGGAGGACTTCATCTCAGGAAATCACTGTTATAGCAGCAGCCAGGCCTCCAAGAACTCGGTGAGTATCAACTGAAACCTCCTGTCACGAGCGTGCACGTTGTCGCAGACATAATTGTCAAAGTCCTTCCTCCTGTAGTATCTGTTTGCAGGGGAACATCTGGACCTGACGGCCATGATGAACACTTGGACTCTGCAGAAAGGTATTCCTCTGGTAACAGTATGGAGGAGTGGGCCTCAGCTGCAGCTTAGGCAGGACCGGTTCCTGAGGTCCGTTCTTCCTTCCGATCCTACGTGGGCCACAGTGCAACAGGGGTAACTTGCAGAAGACAATTTAAAGTGTTTCAAATTGTGAATATATATTTTCAATCAAGACGTTCTTGCCTTTTGTGTAGTTTCCTCTGGCACATCCCTCTGACGTACAAGACGGATGCTTCCAGCACCGTCCACAGACACCTGATGACATCACAAACGGGTAAAAGCTGAGAAGCTGTCATGCTCACAGTTCTTGTAACCTTGACGTTAATTTCCTGTTCTGTAATTTAGACAGTATTTACATTGGAGAGGACGTCAGCTGGGTGAAAATAAACTGTGATATGACGGGATATTATGTGGTTCATTATGCTGATGGTGGCTGGGATGTGATGACTGCGCTGCTCAGGGAAAACCACACGGCTCTGAGCTACAAGGACAGGACTCACTTGATACACAATGCGTTTCAGCTGGTCACGTAAGCATTAAACTGTTCTGCTTGTAAAAGTCAGCTTTGAATATAACTCATTCAATGAGCTGCAAAATGTTTATTTTATTTTTTTAAGGGCAGGCCATCTTCCGCTTGATAAAGCCCTGGACCTGATTGGTTATCTTCATGTGGAGAAACACACGGTTCCTCTCCTTCAAGGACTTGGATATCTCGAGGCCTTTTATCACATGATTGAAAAAAGAGACGAGCCCAGTTTAACTCACAACCTGGGAGTACGCAAACACAACCTCAAACTTTCCACGATTTATTTATTTGTTTTTTTATCAGCATGGCTTTTTGTTTCTCTGTGTGCCCCTGTGCAGAAGTACATCCTGCACTTTTTTCGTGCCATCATCGACCGGCAGACGTGGAGCGACAGCGGCACTGTGTCAGAGCGACGCCTGAGGTCAGAGGTCTTGTCGCTGGCCTGTCACCTGGACTACCCTCCCTGTCTGGAGCGTGCCAGTCAACTCTTTAACAGCTGGCTTCAGTCTAACGACACATTCAAGTTAGTCAAAATGATAAATTTTAGCACACACCCATTATTAAAAGTCCCAATTTGAGTCCTTATAATGTGCACGTCTCCATCTACTGCAGCCTGCCTACAGATGTGGCGGAGACGGTGTTCTCAGTGGGAGCTCAGGATGAGCAGGGCTGGAGGGCGCTTTTCCATATATACAACATTTCTCTCTCTGAATCACAAAAACACAAGATCATGTTGGCCTTGACCAGCAGCAGAGACGCACACAAACTGCAAAGGTGTTGTAAAGGCTCTCTCTTTGCTCTGTGCTTGGTGGCAGAACGGTTTGTGCTGCCATCTTGTGGGTGAAAGGGGTGATTGTCCTGATGTTAGAAACGTTGACAGATCTGTTTGGTGGCAGTAGATTTGTCAGTTGTGTGTGTTTGTGCTGCAGACTGCTGGCGCTGGGTCTGGAGGGGAAGGTGATCCGATCGCAAGACTTGTCCCATCTCGTCCTGATGGTGGCCCGGAACCCTCGTGGACATGACCTTGCTTGGAACTTTGTCAAAAAGAACTGGGACACGCTAGTTCAAAAGTTAGTGTCACTAACACCTAGAGGTGGAAAGAGTACTGAACATTTGTACTCAAGTACAAGTACTGTTACACTGCTTAAATTGCACTCAATTACAAGTAAAAGTACTGGTGTCATAAAAATGCTCAAGTAAAAGTACAATTCACTCTTCTCAAAAACTTGTAAGCTGCTATCACCGTAGAGGTCAAACAAAGTTTGCATCTGGACTCTGTCTCCTTTTCACCCTCTGTACTTGAAGCATTCCTCCAGGTACGGCCTCGTCCTCAGCCTTTACCTCGTCATTGTCTCTGTTATTGTCCTGTCTCCATTTTGGCTTTTTCTCCAAATCTTGGGTCCATAAATGACTCTACAGAGTTGTCCTTTGCTTACGTCATTGGTAATTGGTACGGTCGTGATCTGAGAGCCTTCTTGGTTACAAAGATGCAGATGAACGGTTAGAATATTAATTCAAAGTGTAACCATACTCAGTAGCAACTTCTGATTTTAAAAATAGTTAAGTAGATTACATGGTCTATTAAGTATGAGTAAAATTACACATTTGAAAGAAATACTGATAAAAGTACAAGTACCCCCCAAAAAATCAACTTAACTACAGTGATGTGAGTACCGGTATTTATAGTTTGTTACCTGTACCCCTGCAAATACCTCAGACTGTCATATAATGAAATAAAGGTGTGGTTTACCAAGCTGCTCTTATCAACTGGATCCAGCCAGTGCAGTGCAGTTTTGTAAAGACCTCAGTCGAGCACTGAGAAGACGTTTTGAATGGATGTAAAAATCAGATGAATTTCTTGTATTCACTTTGTTTTTTGGTTGTTTTTTTTACTGCAGGTTTAGTTTAGGCTCATCTTGCATCAGAAACATCATCATTGGAACCACGAGTCAGTTTTCTTCCCCAGAGGAGCTCAGTGAAGTAAATCTATACTCTTAAAATTTGAACTTTGTAATATTTTACTAAAGAAAAGTTTTAGACTGACACAAATATGCAATACACCGACAAGAATTTGAGATTATATTACATTAACATATTAGATGTTTGTTTTAGATTATTTTCTTGGACAGAATTTATCAAGATTTAATGTGCGTGCTTTCTTTATTTTTGCATTTAACTCTATAAATTATTAATTGCAGATATAATAGTAGATACAATAGATACAGTAGTTCCCTTGTTTTAGTGTAAAGAGTTGGTATTTTGTACTATTTTCCAACCTTAGATCAAATGTCGCAAGTTGATCAAAGTTAAGAAACGTTTATTTTGTTCTAGCCTATGTTTTTATAAATGTGTGCTCTGCTCCTCAGGTGAAGTTGTTTTTTGACTCCATCAGAGAACAAGCTTCTCAGCTGAGAGCAACACAGGTGACTCTGGACAATGTGCAGAAAAATATCCGCTGGGTTCAGAGAAACTTGGAAACGCTGAGGAACTGGCTGAAGGAGCACATGCAATGATGACAGATCGGCGTGAAGGATTGATTGAAGTGTGTGTGTGTGTGTGTGTGTGTGTGTGTGTGTGTGTGTGTGTGTGTGTGTGTGTGTGTGTGTGTGTGTATTTGTACATGTACATACCTATGTAACATTCACTCAAATCAACTTGAGCATACTCATCTGAGTTTGCATTTGAATGTTCAACTTATTGTTCCCAATATGTTTGTGGTCACTTGTGTTTAAAGTCAAAATTTGCTGTATATTTTTTTTTTATTTAATATAAAATCACAGTGAAAATGCCAGAAGTGAGGCAGGTTGTTATACTGATACATTTTACTAATATTATGATAAAAATTAATTTGGCAAAAGAGTGCGTCTTCACCACTTGAAGTTTGTATGTGGCATGTCTAATTTCCTTCAGGGGATCATTAAAATATCTTTCTATTTTTCTTCTTTTTTATTTTCTATTTGAGCTGTTTGCTATTGTTCTCATGTAGCTAATCTAAGCTACACTGAGCAAAACACTGATGGAGAGACATGTTGATTACTCCTGAAAATTTTCACAGAGTCTGACTTTAGGTTCCGACAATCTTATCATAAAATCAGCAACACTAATAATAAAACTGCATCAGCATATGTTTCTGCAGTCTCACCAAGCACTCATTTTAGAAACACAATTTCACGCAGCACAACTCTTGTCAGCCATATTTCTACTTCAATAATTTCACTGCACCATATCTGCACTGATTCTGTTCACATATGTATCGGCAGATCATCCCGGTGCAGCTAGGGGACGAAGGGAGTCCAGTTTAGTAGCCTCAGGATTCTGCCTCTGCTGTTTATGTATGATTTGGTATTGTTGGTGTCATACAGTGATCTCCAGCTCTTACTGGTGTGGTTCAGTCAGGTGTGAAGTAGCAGGTATGAGGAGCAGCACCTCGAAATCTGAGGCCATGGTCCACAGTTCAGAGGATGGACCGCCTTCTTTGGGTTGGGAGTAAGGTCCTGCCTCAAGTGGAGGAGTTCAAGTATCTTTGGGTTTTGTTCAAGAGGTCAATCGACAGATTGGTGCAGCTTCTCCAGTACTGTGGATTCTGTGCCAGTTTGTTGTGGTGAAAAGGGAGTTGAGCTGTGAAGCAAAGTTCTGTTACCCGACAGTCCTACACTCACCTAAGGTCACAAACTCTGGGTAGTAACACCGAAGGAATGTGATTGTGAATACAAGTGGTCAAAATGAGTTTTATCCACAGGGTAGGGTCAGAAGCTCAGTTATCTGGGAGCATAGGTGTCGCAACAATTATACGTGAAGGAGACATGCCCCCCTCACATAAAAAAATATTTATTTGAACGCCCACCCCCGCACACATGCACGTACGTACGCACGCACGCATGCACGCACGCACACACGAACGCACACACACACACACACACATTTATTATGAAATATTAGATCACCCAGTGCTGTTTTTATTTCTTCGTGAACATATCCACTCCACTTGATTAATAGGAGAACAATCAAACCACTTAAAGTCCACTCCAGGTTTTCCTGGTTACTTACAACAACTCACCTCACCACATGCAGTGGTGCCTGGCAGGGCGCTCATCTCTGAGGTTTTTTTTTTTTTTGGACAAGGCAGGGGAGCTCAGGGAGACACCTCTGTGGTGTGCACTAGCTTAGCGCTGCATTAGTGCAAGCAGTTGTTGACCCCGGGGTGGGGGCTGGGATGCGTGAGAGAAGTGGAGTACTACACCTGTAGTATTGTAGCTAGCGCATCTGTGTTGCATGCTGCTACCTTAGAGCATTGGATATTTAAGAGAAGCAGAGCATGCTCTGTTCACACAAGGTGAGATGTTGGTCAGGGTACTTCTTGTAGCTCTCTGAAATAGTTACTGAATCACATGTTTACTTATGTAGGTAAACATAGATGTTTAACAACCCATTAAAAAACAAGAATGCAGGAAATAGCATGTACTTTATTCAAAATTTTCTGAGAGAGGACCCCTGACCCCACACATACATTATAAATGCTTCTGACACCACTGTCTGGGAAAGACTTTGAGTAAAGCTGCTGCTCTGTCACAACAAAAGGAGCTAGTTGAGGTGATTATTATCTCAGCCTTTGATATTAGTTGTTTATAACTTTTCCAGAAAAATCCAACATCAAAATATCTGAATGGTCGCTGAGCATCTACCAATTAATTTAGGGTACATAGGCTCCAAATATTTTTGCCTGTCTTAAAAAGATTTCATCAGGGCTCATTACGAAATATAATTAATACAGGTGAAAAAGAAAAAAGTTTTTATTTTAAAGCCAAAAGGAACATTTTAAAACTAATTTAGAGTACAGGTGGTCCCCGGTTTACGGCGGACTTGGTTTACGGCGTTTCGCGTATAAGGCTGTCGCCCCCTAGTGAAGTCATCAACCCTCGCAAACTTTTTTTGCAGCATTTTATCTTTTTTTCGTTTTTTTTTTTAGGGTATTTTGTTTGCTAACTGCTTGGAAACACATTAAAACACATTTAAAAACATTAATATGGCAGTTAGAAGTTGTTTTACATTGAAAAAACGTGTTTAAAAAGACGTTACCGATCGCCGTTTAGTTTTGGTTTTGTTTTACGGCCGAAAATCCGCGTATACGGCCGCGGATATACGGCCGGATCCGGTATACGGCTGAATTGGTATATGGCCAAGCCGTTAGAACGGATCTCGGCCTTAAACCGGGGACAACCTGTATATATGTACTGTATATATATACAGTATACAGTATATATTGTATATATATGTTGGTAGACATGTGTGTGGGAGTTCAGTTTTTTCTGCAGCCTCTGAAGTCCAGAGATGGCACCAATCAGTCACACCTGTGTTCCATTTCTTTGTTGAAAGCAAGGAGCATAAAAGGCTGCAGAAGAGCTCTTCTCCCTGCTGGAGCATTACATGCCCACTTGTATGCTCCTAGCCTCTTTGCATGATTCTTGGTAATACAAAGTAGTAAAGACCTTGTGCTGTCTTCGTGTTACAGCCTCGATACCTACGAGTCACCTAATACTCGATTTCTCTGTGAAAACCCTTAGATCCTTGTTAACTTCCTCAGCTGGCTCCACCACCTTCCAGCCATTTGTCAGGCACACCTGTGACTCACCTCTTATGCCTCCTTCCTCTGTGCTGGAACCATTGGACCTTCAACCCTCGCAGCGATCCAGAACGCCCTCTGTAAGGAATGAAGAACACATTACTCACCATGTCCTGAGTTCCTCCAACCTGACCTCTCTCCTGGTCTTCCAAGGTTCCAGATACTCCCTTGTACAATTGATGAACTTTCTGCAAATAAAGCACTGTTAATTTTCCCGAGTCTTGGAGTCTGTGTTGCTTCAGTCCATTCTCTCTGGGTATTCTGTCGATCGTTACAATGTTTGATTTTGATGTGGCCACCCAATTTTTGGTTGTGACCTTTCATTCAGCTAGATGCTGCCACACAGTGAAATGGAAGTTGGTACATCTCTTATTCTTTCAAGGTATCATGCTCACAACATGCATGGATGGAGGGTATTTCCAATTTCTCCTTTTCACTTCACAACAGGACAAAAATACTTTAGAAATGAATTATGTCAATCTGTGCACAATAAACAGCTGCACTGGAACTACAATGTTGTGACAACATGAGTACAGCAGTGCAACTATATCTCAACAGATTTTGCTTTTAACTCTGCGCAGTTTCTTAAAAATATTTTTGTGTCAGTGTGATAGCGCCACCTCCTACACAGCCTGCTCAACTCGGCTGTTAGTGTTTGCAGAGTTTTTGATGCTCTCATTCTTCCATGCGCTACTTTCTAAGGAATGCTGCATGTTCTGCAGCAGAACATGCAGCGCATCCATGAATGTCCTGACCTGACCTGAGGTCGTCAGAGCATGTAATGAGGGCTAGTTTGCTAAGATGATCATGTTGCTAAGGCTGCAGTGTCCTGGCACAGTGTTCTATAGCTTCTTACTTGCATAATTCAGCACATTTTCCTATTTCACAGCTCTAAATATTCATGAGTGATAAGAGCTCAGGGCAAACTTTCCCAAAAACTTGGTGATTCCTTAAAAACTCGCTTCCTGCTCTGCACTGTTTTTGTCATCGGCTTCGATAAGATCAATATCGCATCACCGCTGCGCACCCGCACACGTTGTGTTACGCTACACCATCACCAGCAAATGAAATAATGAATTTATGCTTTCACATAAAGACAAATGAGGGCATATTTGAATGTTCAAAAAGAGAGAGAGCGTTTTTTTTTTTTTTTCCCTTTTGCAAGGAGGGGGAAACAGAGCGACAACACTCCTAAAATTAATTTTCATCTCCAGGGTTCATGCATATTTAATAGCAAGCGCTTGGATATCATAGGGTAACACTAGCTTGGTGCGCATACAGAGGCCGAGATGCGGAGAGAAAATAAACGACCGTGATCGTTGTCATGAGCAATAACTCTCTGCAGAGCTGTGAAACAAAATAGCCAGAAAAGCTTTGATGAAGGAGTGCAGGGAGGATGAGGAGGAGGAAAGTGGGGGTGTGTGTGCAGAGGTTAAAGACTGGCAGAGTGACGGTCCCTTTGGATGCAGCTGCTGTGGCTCTGCTGCCGTCTTTGTTTTCTGCTTGCAGAGGAGGAGACGACTGCACAGGGGAGCATGGGATGTTGCCGGCTGATGACTGAGTGACAGTAGTTGACAAGCCCTGTGGATCCCAGGAGGCTCTGTGCTGCCACCCCCACCCCCCCACAAACACTCAAGCTCCTTCCTTTCAATGAGTAAACACATCACAGAATCAGCACATGCAAGCAATATTGTCTCACACACGTAGGCCTGCGTGCACACAGATACAAGTTCTGTGCACAACACAAAGCTCCAGTCACCATTTTTTCCCCGAGCGTACATGTAACATTACAGCTCCTGCCACTGCTGAACATAACCTGCTGCTGCTGCTGATAAGCTTGCAGGGTCTGCGTCTGTTCTCCAACTGTGTTCGAGGTAGAGCAGCGTGCACTCCAGGCGTGCACCGACAGTGCCTTTTTACTTATCGAAGCTGTTCTCATCCTGCATTCAGCCCACGTGCACAAAAAAAGAGGCATGAAACGACGTTGTCATGCTGAACAGAATTTTAATTACGACCATCTCCTGTGTGCGCTCGCCACTTGGTGAACAGAAGAAGACAAAAAAATGGAGAAAATGAAAGAAGAGGTCTTTTGGGGGGAGGGGGGTCACTACCAGAGCATGCTGGATGGAGATCATATCAGAGTGGGGAAAAACGAGAAAAGCAACTGAACTTATAGAGAAAATGCATTTCCACTGAAAATGCAGTGTGAACGCTTATTGCTGGAAAACTGCTGAAATTAGCTAAAGACTTGCTGAAATGTAGCTGAAATGGAAGAACAAGCTAAGCTGGCAGAAGAAAACAGAATTTGCTGAATTAGATAAGCAGAAATTCTTGAAAAAAAAAAGAAGCTGAAATTAGCAAAAAAAAAAAAAAAAAAAAAAAAAAAAAAAAAAAAAACAGCTGAAAAGTAGCTGGAAATGCAGAAAGATGCTCAAACTGCCAGAAGGAAGTGGAAGGAGTTGAAATGAGCTAAATAATGTGGAATCAACCAGAAAAGCTGAATTTTGCACAAAAAACAGCTAAATAACAGCTGAAATCGCAGAAAAAGCTGAAACTAGCATAACAAGTTGAAATTAGCAAAAAGAAGTTCATTAGGCAGAAAGTAACAGAAAGTACCACGAGAAACTTGAATTTATCTAAACATAGCTGAAATTAGCTTAAAAATGCTATAAAGGTAATTCAGTTCAGTTCAGTTTATTTATAGCTCAAAGTCTGCAGAAAAAAACTAGAGTCCAACAGAGATTTTGCAAAGTTACACAGCGAAGCAACATTAATTTTAGTGATCTCTGATTTGCGTAGCTGTGTCATTTTTGCCGATGTGAATAATGATTTTACTGTATTTTGCCTTAGCTTTAGCCAATAGTTTTAGGAGAGATTCAGTGTCGCTGCTTTGTCCCCTGGAATGCAAATGATTGTGGTTTGAGTCGCAGGTGCCACGTTTTGGACTATAAAGATGACAAGCAGGGTATGCTCTTTAGCAGGTGTCTCATTTAACATGGGAACCGATTTGAAACTTGAACAAGTCGACGGTTGACCGAGGGCTTAGTTTTAGTATTATTTTATCTTTGGACCGTCTCCCAGTGGGCCTGTGGTTCAGGACAGCTAAAGGGAGGAACTGATTTGAAATATGATTTGAAACAGGAGAAAATTTGTTTGAAACATCATTCAAAACGTGAACGGGTCAACGATGAACTGAGGACTTCTTTTTATCATTTGGTTTACCTTGGGCCGTCACCCTGTGGTTAGTGGTAGCTGAAAAGGTAGAACAAGGTTAAATTAGCAAAAAAAAAAAAAAAAAAAAAGGCAGAAAGTGTACATGTTTGCCCAATTGGGCTGAAAGTAGCAGAGACAAGCAGAAAAAAGGGAAACAAGCTGAAAAAAGCTGAACTTAACAAAACAGCTGATAAAGCATAAAGAAGCTGAAATTACCAGAATGAAATGGAGAGAGCACATTTTTGCTGAATTGGGCTGAAACCAGTGGAACTGAGTGCAAACAATGTGGAATTAGCTGCAAAAGCTAAAATTAGCACAAAACAGATAAATAGTAGCTGAAATTGTAGAAAAAGGTTAAATTTGCAGAAATAGGCTGAAAGGAGCACAAGAAGCTGAAATTAGCAGACAGAAGTTAGAAGAAGCACAAAAATGTTGTAGTTAAGAAAGAAGCTGAACGGAGCACAAAACAGCTGGGAAAAGATTATCTAAAACAAAAAGGTTGAAATGAGTGCAAAAACAGTGAAACAATCTGAAAACACTCAAATTAGCATAAAAACAGCTGAATAGTAGATGAAATGTCAGAGTAAGCTGAAACTTGCCATAATATGCTGAAAGGAGCAGTAAAAGGTTGTAAACAGATATAAAGATTGAAGGATGTAAAATAAGCTCAGTTCATTTTCCATGAGGAAAATATGTCAGGAAAAAAAAAAAACTGAATATTTCAAAAGCTAAAGTTGCACCAATACCAAAAGCCATAGCAGGATTGTCCTGAAAGAGCTGAACATTTTGACACGTGATTTGTTTTAACCGAAAAACATACGGAAGAAAAATGGATCACAATAGTGTGAATGCTTCAGGAACATTCACATAGTACCTGCTCTAAGTTGCTACGATGTGAAGCAAATATAAAGACTGACGTTGATCTGAT
>JARVLU010001462.1:19251072-19262116 GCA_031762415.1 Simpsonichthys santanae
TAAGTCAGCTCACCCAGTATGAAACGCTAGAGAGAACAGATGAGTTTTTAGGAGGGATTTGAACAGGTGAAGGGAGGAGGCCTGCCTAATGTTGAGGGGCAGGTTGTTCCAAAGTTTGGGGCCGATGACTGAAAATGCCCGATCTCCTCGGAGCTTCAGTTTTGTTTTTGGAACCACCAAGAGCATCTGATCGGATGATCTCAGTGCCCGCGAGGGAACATAATGGTTTCAGCAGCTCAGAGAGGTAGAGGGGAGCGAGGCCATTTAGGCATTCATAGGTCAACAGCAGAATTTTCAAGTCAACTCTAGTTCGCACGGGGAGCCAGTGAAGGGAGGAGAGGACTGGTGTAATGTGCTCAGACCTATGTGTACCGGTTAAAAGCCGAGCTGCTGCATTTTGGACTAGCTGGACGTGCGAAAGAGGCCTGGCTGATCCCAGCATACAATGCATTGCAATAATCCAGGCGGGTTGTGATGAACGCATGAATTAGAGTCTCCAGGTCGGGTCTGGACAACACTGGCTTGATCTTAGATACCTGTCGCAGTTGGAAAAAGCTTTTCTGCAGAACGGAGCTGATTTGTTTATCGAACTTAAAGCCTGAGTCAAAAACCATCCCGAGATTTGTCACAGAGTGTTTGAGATAGGGCTGGAGGGAGTCCAAGTTTATCTGATCAGAGGTGGCAGCTGAGCTAGGGTTGAAGATGATGACTTCAGTCTTTTGATCATACTAACAAAAAAACAAATGCATTCCAGGAGCCAGAGCGGGCGACACTGAACCCCACCTGAAACTACTGTCTAAAGCTAAGGCGAAATAAAGTAAAATCATTATTCACATTGGCAAAAATGATACTTGACAAAGCAAATCAGAGATCACTAAAATTAATAATGCTTTGGTGTGTAACTTTGCAAAAACTATGTCGGACTCCATAGTTTTCTCCGACTCCCTCCCCAACCTGTCCAGCGATGACATGTTTAGCCATATGTCGACTTTCAACTGCTGGGCATCCAGGGGGTGCTCTAAAAACATAAAAATTGTAGACAACTTGTGTGCATTTTGGGGAAAACCGGTCTGATGCGGAAAGCTGGAATTTATCCCACCTTAAATGGAGTATCACTTCTCTCTAAAAACTTAGCTGTTTCAGTTGGACATCCAGATTATTGACAATTAACGATCCAATCTAAAAATCGGTCCAGGAAGCAGAGATGTAGTCTTCCACACTTCTCTGCTGCTTCTCCATTACCCACCCAAAACCCCACTGAAACAGTGCCAACTCGCCCACAGCTCAAATAAAATAAACCAAAAATCAGCTCTGAAAATATAAACCATAAAAATTGTATTAAAATACACACAACTACTTTACCAGAACAAAATAATAAAATCATTAAATGTGGACTATTGAACATCAGGTCTTTTTCCTCTAAATCCCTGTTAGTTAATGAACTGATAACTGATTATCATACTGATGTATTCTGTCTGACAGAAACCTGGCTAAAAAAGGAAGATTTTGTTAGTATAAATGTATCCACTCCATCTAACTATTTAAATTTTCATGTTCAGTGAAGAACAGGTCAAGGCAGTGACGTACTGTAGCTTCTATTTTTCATTCGAGACTATTAATTATTACTAAACCAATTAGTAGTTATAATATTTTAGAGTCGCTATCTCTAAGTCTATCCCATCCTAAATGGAAAGCAGAAAGGCCACTCATTAGTTGCTATCTATCATCCACCAGGCTCCTATGTTCAGTTTTTTTCTTCCAAATTTTCAGAATTCTTAACTGACTTACTACTAAATACTGATAAAGTCATGATAATGGGTGAATTCAGTATTCATGCAAGATGTTGAAAGTGATAGCTCAAGCATAGACTTTAAAAATTTTCAAAAGAGTCCATTGGTTTTACCCAAAATGTCCAAACATCTACTCATTGCACTTCAACACTTGCTCTTCTCAAGGGCGGACATCTCCTCTCAGTCTCCGCTTTGCTTTGTCTTGTCTGTGAAACTGTCTGATAGCCTCTCTTCTAAAAAAATTTCCGAACCATAATTCGGTCAGTTGGTCCCTCAACACAGAGAAGACAGGCTGTAGGTGAGCTGATTTGCACTGTTGGCATGCACAAAGCTGGATATCTCATCGACTTGGAAGACTTGATGACGTGCCTATCTCTGCTGTCATCTGTGGATCTTAAAGCGTGTGTGACATGATTTATGAACTTTGCAGACAATGGCACAACATAAATATCTTTTATCATTCAACCATGTTTGTTTTTGCAAACAAACTTATAAATATATTAAAATTTCATTCAGTCATTTTAAATTTGGCACTGTGTTTTGTCACTGGAAATCCGCTAACTTGCATACTTCGTCTGTGACGTGAGATTGGACGTCTCTGCTCTAACGCTCATTGTAAATAATAATGGCGAAGCATGTAGAATCAGACGAATGTAGCAATTTTAGTGATGATCTAAGCGATTTGTCTTCAGTTTTGGAAGCCAAACTTAGTAAAAGTGTTTCTGAGCTTAACCTTTCCTTAATAAATCGTTTTGCTTTTACGGCAACGTGCGCACGCAGCGAAAGGAAACCGTGCATCTCTTTAAAATTTAGCAAAATTAACACCTAAAAAAATATTTTTGTTGGCTGACATTATAGCAAAAGTGTTTCTGAGCTGAACTTTACCTTTAAAAATGTTCAAATAAGCTTTAAATATTTTCGCTACGGCTCAACAAATGAGCGTGCGCATCAGCAGACCTGCAGTGCAGCTGCAGGTCTGCTTTTTGTCTGGGCGATTGCTATAGATTGTTGTATAATAGTTTGTCGACAGGCTTTGTCTGTCCGTATACGTACTCTTGTTTTTTAAAATATATATTTACATCTGTAGGATTCCAGGCGATCTGCAGGGAGTCGTTTTTGCAGTGGCTGCTCAGTCAGAGGTAGACTGGTCAGCTTTGTTTGACTTCTACTCAAATGCCGTCAACGATGCAGAAAAACGTAAAATGCTTCAGGGCCTCGCATCTACTCGGCACCCACACTTTGTTGCGTGGTAAGTGTTCACGTGTGTCACTGTAGGGTTCATTAATTCACATTTCAGTCCATGCTGGTTCTGGGTTGAGCAGGTAGCTTACTCATCTAAAATCCTCAGTGTTTAAAAATTGATCAGCTACATTAGAAGTAGGCCTGTCGTGATAAATAATAAATCAATTAATCGCATGATAAACTAAAATTATTGACCTCACTTTCAGTTATCCGCTTTATCGTTTCTTCATGTCTCTCTCTTTCTACTGAAGACACTGGATGACAAAAAGCTCAACTCCGGTGCTCTTCACTGACCCCTCCTTTTCTCTTTTCTCTTTAAAATTTGTTTTAACCGTCCAAAATCGTGTTTTTGGATTGTTAAAAGCAACTGAGAAGCTAAGATACGAGCTAAGCTAACAGGCCGACCTCGGGGGGGTGGGGGACGGACCTCCGTCTGGTCAAAGTTCCAAAAATTCATGGTTGAAACCTGTGCCTTCATGTAAAAAGTTGTTTTTCTCTGCAAAAAGAAGCTGAAAACCCGTTTACTGATTTTTTTTAAATTAAAAGCTTTGTGTGAAAAATGCTGTGCTAAAGAACTCAAACTACACCGAGCGTCAGCCATTTTGAGATCCAAAGAGAGACAGCCCATGTCATGTCAAGGGGCCTCCCTCCCATCTTTCTTAGAGACACGCTGCTCGCTCCCTTACTATCCATCCTTCGGTTCAGTCTTATACTGTCATCTGGTGGTCAAAAAAAGGTACTACACGCAAAACAAATAAAAAAAAATCTTAAATTTGACAATAATTACTAATTATTGTCAAATTTCAGACAATATTATTGTTTATCACAATAATTTCAGAGACAATTAATAGCCCAGTAAAATTAGTTATCATGACAGGCCTAATTAGAAGTCCTTTTAACTATAAAAAAAGCTTTTGTTTCAGATTTAAATGTTTAAATAACCAGGCTTAATTTGACTAATTCTGAAGTGTGAGACACAGATGATCTTTTTCTCAAATGCCACTTAAACATTATTACTATAGTTTATACATGTTGTGTGTTTATTATAGTCTTTTGGCTGTGTTGTGGCCTCAGTGAACACAGAGTGAGCAGCATCTAATCTATTATAATCTGTCCAGGATTCTCAAGGAGGGTCTGAATGGGAAATTAATTCAGACACAGGAGTTGCCTCTGATCTTCAGAATGGTGTGTCAGAACTTTGCTGGCTATTTGTTTGCCTGGGATTTTATACAAGTGAACTGGGACCGCCTCATAGAGAAGTAAGAAATGGCCTCATAAACTATCCCTGAAGATTTATTTAAATATGAAACTACTTAAGAGTTTTGGAGTGTCATTTAAGTTTTTATGCTTTTGGTTGTAGGTTCCCTGTTGGCTCTTATGCCATCCAGAGCATCATTAAATCTACTACCTCTCAATTCTCCACAAAGACACACCTTGATTTGGTATGTTTCAAAGTCATTTAGCAGTTTGTGTATTTGTTTTGGTGGAGTTGTACACAATTTTTTTGTGTTGTGTAGGTGCAGGCCTTCTTCTCCAGTTTGAAGGAACGAGGCTCTCAGATGAGGAGCGTCCAAGAAGCTTTGGAAACCATCAGGCTGAACCAACGCTGGGTGGATGAAAACTTGTCTACATTGAAACAAAGTCTCTAGTTTAAGCTGCCTTCACCCCGATAACAATCAAACTGGGTGCGTTGTCAGGACAGGAGCAGTGTTTGCACTATTGTTGGACTGTATTCCTTAACTCCCATTATCCAGACTAGAGCAGCAACCAGTGGTGACGTTTGTGCTCCAGCTGGGTGGAAAGGTGTGTTTGAGTTTTGAAATTGAGTCCTGTCAGTTGTACTTGATAGCTCAGGGTGGCTCTGATTGTGTGTCTGTCGGTATTTTCAGACAAAACACACACTCATGTTTTATGCTGTCGACCAAACCTCTGCAGTTTTCATGTAAACCTCACGCCTGAGCAGACAATCATGAATCGTAAAAACTCCTCAAGTCCTCTCGGATCTCAGGCACCAGACCACGAGAGCTGTAAAATGGCTACTTTGTAAAGCAGAAGTATGATGAATGTTAATGTTTTGTGTTTTAGAGAAGGGCCAGTCATCTGTGGTTTCTTCAGCAGTGCTGAACAGAAATGACCGCTGCTTGAAAAGTCCTTCGTGTTAAATTAGCTGTGAGTCAAGGATTCGTCACCCTGTATTAACTACACAAGCTGAAGCATTGGGCTGAATTAGATGGCTGCTTTATATTTTATAGCGTATAACACCAAACGTGTTGGCATTTTTTGAATGTACTAAATAACCTTCCCACTGTGTAACAGAAGACTGTACAGAAAAAACAGTGCAGGTGTAAAACAACAACCAATGTGTCTTAGGTGAGAACAGGCATTAATCACTGGATCCATAGGGTCTGTTTGTTGCCCCCCCAGCCATAAACCTGGATTAACACGCTTTTTTTGTTGCTTTGTTGTGAATTCACAGTAGAGGTTCACATTTTCACTATGGAACACCAAAATGCTCAAAATTAAATAAAACATTTTTATTATTTTTATTTTATAATGGTGTTTTTCATAACTGCTTATTTATTTCATTATGCCACTTTTCAGCAGAATGACCAGCTGACAGTCAGCGTCAGTGGGTTGGACCTGCACGCCCATCATCCTTCACATTCATTAGTTTTCCTGCTCACTGCTACAGCTAGCAAATCAGCTAGCAGCGACTTGCTAGGTCAGCAGTCATGAAGGATGACAGAGTTGCATGAACTTCGTTGAGCTTTAGCGGATCAAATTGAGAGGATTACGTTCTCAGAAGATACAGGTGTCATGACAAAAAGCGATGGGCTGCCAAAAATCAATTGGCGCTGCAGGAGCGCACATGGGAGGACTCACTGTTTTAGTTTTAATTTCAACAAGATTAACACTAGCTGTACCAGTGAGCAGGAAACCTAATGGATGTGAAGGATCAGCCAGTGGGCCCAACCCACTGATGTTGATTGACAGCTGAAGTAAAACTGCTGAAAAGTGGCATTATGAAATAAGCCATAAAAAAACACAATTATGAAGAAAAAAAAATTCCTATTTCATAATGTTTTTATTTAATTTTGAGCATTTTGTTGTTCCATATCTCGCCACATGCTTGTAAAGTTATAATGTAAATAAGGTCAGCGCTGTGTGTTTGAAAGTACTTTTTTTAAAGCTACTGACTTATCTATTTAAACTTGTTTTTGTTGTGTGTGTGTGTGTGTATAAATAGTGTAAAGAGGGAAACATTTTTAATTTGGGGGTTTAGAACAAGCCAAAAGGAGGTCCTTTGTATGTTAGATTATGTTCTAAGGGCTAATGTTCTTACCTGTTCAGTGTGTTGATAATTTGTTGATTTTGATTTAAAAAAATAATTTAAAAAAAGTCAGTTTTTCTTGTGTTAACCAGCCACGTCACTCATCAGAATTAGCTGTCTACAAAGTGTCTTTACATGCAAGCCATGTGGTTTACGTTGTATGTGAAGAGCGATGCACATCCAAGGTGCATGTTTTAGGCTGGCTTTTGTTTGACCTTGATTGTGTTCGCTTTGGTTTTCAGATTATTAGTCATGTTTTCTGTGTGTCATGTGAAAAACTGATTTGTACAGAAAAATGAGTGCCACTTTTCCAAAGACAATGGACGAGATTTATTTAAAATTTATTAATGGTACCTGAAGAGAAGACCATTCTGGCCCGAACTGCTCCAGGATGTTCATGCTCAGTCAGAATGTATGTGCAGGTCAGGGACTGTTTCAAAGCACAGCCCGACTTCAGTGAGGGGAAGTAAACACAGTCTGTACCATTCCCCTCACTCGATTGTATTCTCATTCACATCATTGTATTCAATTAAAAAAACACTGATCCATAGTTACACATCAGATTGGTTCATCATTTTATTTATTTTTTTATTTTTTTGCTGTTTGCATTTGTTTTTTGTTTTTTTTAGATGCTCATCCTAAGTGCTGTAAATATGTCTTATGAGCGGCCATGTTGAGACAAACGTGTGCAGCTATTGCGTCCAGTTGTCTTTGTTTTTGAACTGACATGCTTTTTTTAAGAAGTTATTTACATACAAACTAAATATAAAAAAAAAAATGTTTTTTTTTTTATAGAAGTAATGGGCTTTTAATGGATGTATTTATCTTTTATCATCACTTTTTTCCCCATGGTTCACCTATAAAGTTTGTTTCCTGAACTTTCTGTGTTTTACCAGCTTTGATGATTCAAAACCACAAAATGTTGATAATGGCTGACACTCCAAATAAAATTGAGCTGCATCTCAAGTCTCTGGCATTTGTTGCAGGGTGACAGTTTGTGTTGTTGTTTTTTACCCCAACATCTACAGATAATTGTCAAAAATTGTAAAAATGTGCTGCCTATGCAAACGTAAAGATGGAATATGTTACTCGCCACGTTTAGCTTTGATTAAAACATGCTTTAACTCTGTCATCATTTGAATAATTATTCAACACTACATTCTGTTCAGAGTTGAACAATTATCCACCTGGAAGTGATAAAAATGATTTTTCTTTGTTTTAATGACTGTCCATTTTATGATTCATACGTCCTAAAACGTCATTCTCAGAAACCCACTGCATTTAAAATCACTCAACCAGATGAATTCTGTCCAAAACAACAACACATTACAAAAACATGTCTCCTGGTTTTAAACTGGACTCCACCAACAGAGGGCATTCTAATTCAGGTAACCACAGTACTGGTTTCTTCCCCAGTTCCTAAAGTTTGAGAAAAAAAAAAAAAAAAGGCAAATTAATGATAATGAATAAACTTTAATAAATTGGACCTTTGGGTTGAAATGAACAAACCTCAGTTCCAAACCTTTTAATGCTCAAGCTCTGGTTCCTTTTGTGTTTGGGACGTGATTCTGTTAAAATCAGATGAGATTCAATGCAAATGGGGGCAGTTCGAATAGAGACTAGTCACATTTGATTAATAATATTCTAACTTCTAGATTTATTTAATATTTTGGATTTATTTTTTTAATTCTTAAAATTATGATTTTATTTATTTATTTTAAAGAATGAGCAGATGATCCGTGTAAAAGTTATGTTCTGACATGTTCTACGTCTGGTTCTCATTCGCTATTTTATGTCAGATCATAAATGAAACGGTTTGCATTGAGCCACTAAATGTCACATCTCAGAATGTTTCACCAACAGTGCACAGTTCTCATGCACATCAGAAGATGACTCGTGAAATGAACTACAGTTATAATAGTGATAAAGTTGGTGGAGTTTGCATGTTCTCCGTGCATGCGTGTATTTTCTCCAGGTACTCCAGTTTCATCCCACAGACCAAAAATATGCATGCTAGACTGATTGGTAAGATTTCTTCTTCTTTCTGCTCCTTTCATTTTATCCTATTTTTGTATTCTTGTATCTGATGAAACTGCTTTGTATCGTTTTTTTTTTTTTTTTAATGAATAAATAAACATCAAATCAAAATCAAAATTGGTAACTCTAAATTGTCCCTAGGTGAGTGAATGATTGTCTCTGTGTCCCTGCGATGGACTGGAGATCTGTCCAGGTGTCCCCCGCCTCTCACACAGTGACTGCTGGACGTGGGCACCAGTGACCCCCGTGACCCAAAAAGGAAGAAGTGGGTTAAAGATAATGGATGGATGGAAATTTCTAACTCAGAGCCTGCCTGAAGGTAAACATTAAAGCTGAATATTACTTCACTAAAACTTAATTTGCACTAAACACAAGCAGTGCAACGTTATCAAGTGAGTGCATGTTGTAATTGTTTCCTTACTTGATGTACTTTATAAAAATCTTAACTAAAATATTAATAATTGCTAAAAAATTAAAAAAATAAACACGCTTGAGTGTACCCAAACATGCTTTGTATTTATTAAAAGCCATCTTTCATATTCTAATATGGTGAGAGCTCTCAGAAAGTGTCGCTCGGTGATTATCTCATGAAAGACTCAGCTACACAACAAATTTAACTCCCCATCTATAAAGCTGCTCGAGTTAAAACCATCTTTGATCGATGTAAGATGCATTGTTTTACCATTTTTAACTGCTGTAGCACAATATTTTGTACTAGTAGTGCTTAGCGTATTTTTACTTAACACTTTTCTTAGTTCATATCTTAGATCTTATTACAGTTTTTCTTTTACATTTTATACTTTTTGTTGGATGTAACTGGGACACTGTACACAGTTTCGTTCCACCACATGTACCACATGAGATGTGAATGACAAATAAAGAAGCTCTGACTCATTAGCTGTGGTGGCCATCTTCAGTTTGAGTTGACTTCAAAGGTCAATGTACATCACGTTTCTTTAAAATCCATTTAGTGATTCACAAGATGTTTTGCTAACAGACAAATTGTGTTGACACCAATGGTTTAATGTCAACATTTTAAGCAAAGATGTGATTTGTAAGGATCAATGTGTCTAGAAATGTTTGATTTTAAAAGTGTCAGCCTTTTTTTTTTTTTTGCAGCTTATTTTTTAACACTTGCTCTGATTGTGTGCAACATTTTGTTTCACCTCAAGAAAACGACTAAAACATCCACTTTGTGCATCACTAAAGATGACAATAGCAACATGCCCCTTTAGAATAGGGCCAGCTTTTTAAAACTGATGCTAAGTGCTCAACTTTCTTACCGGTCAGCAAAAAGAACGTGACATTTGGCAGTAAACGGGTCACCTGCAAACACCTTCCACCTGCACGTTTTGGAGGCAGTCAGTTTTTAGGATCTTCAGTCAATGTGTGAATTCTTAGCTGAAGTGCAGCTGATGAAAGAACAGACTTCAGTTTTTACTTAGCTCAATCTTCTGAAGTCTGACTACAGCCTTTTGGTTTGTCAGTCTAAATACAAACTCGCATTACGTTGAAAAAGTACTGTCTTTGAACTTTCCCACTGGTGTTGTCACCCTGCTTTACTCTAATAAATTAAACCAAATCCAGACCAACCAATTGACTTCTTGTGGCTTTTTTCACCAAATCTTCTTGCACCCTTCCATAAAGGTCAGATTTGTGGAGTGCACGACTAATGGTGGTCCTGTGGTCTCGCACCTGAGCTGTGGGTCTCTGCAGCTCCTCCAGTTACCACTGACGTCTTTGAGTTAATGTTTGATCACTAACGTTTTATAACAAACCTGAGGACTTCTCAGTACAACTGTATTGATAGTGAGTTTAAACTGCACATGGGTGGACTCTGTACTGAACCAGTGACGTCAAACCAGTGACTTCAGAGGACTGTTGCTTGCTCTGGTCTTAGTGTGGGCCTGAATACAAATACTGTATACAGCACACTTTTCAGATTGTAATTAGTAAAAGGTTGAAAACCACACATAATTTTCCTTCCACTTCAAAAATCGTCACATAAGATCCCAATAAAACACCTTGAATAATTAGATACGTATGTCCATGAGTTATGACGCGAACAACCGCTGTTCTATTCTCGGTTGGTGCAACCTCTTTCTCCTGTTCAACTCGCCCGGTGACCTCAGTCTTAAAGTAAGGTGGAGCGTTTTTCAGGCTTCAGTCTTTCTGATACGATCTCCCATAACCAATGTGCCAGTCATGGCTTTTGCACTTTCTGGGGCAAGTCTTCCTGTTTATATACCAAGCATCTGAACATTGTGGCCCATCTAAAAGGTCAGGTTGACTTTGTCACCCTCATTCAGGTCACAGTCACCTGCCTCAGCGCCCATCAGATTACCCTGAGAGATGTAGATGACAGATACTGAAACATTAGCAAGGACCTCTTCAGACCTGAATCAAATGATGAGAGCAACTCTTGTTAGACCAGCTGGAAACATGCAAATGTGTTTGCTGCAGTGGTGCTGGAACAGGGGGGGCCAGGGGGGCATTGGCCCCCACTTTACGACCCTGCCCATTAGCTGGTCCCAGATATTTACACTATAAACTATGTATATACTATATATATACAGGTAGTCACCGACTTACGGCGCCATCGACTTACGGCATTTTGGACTTACGGCGCCGCCCCCAGTGACGT
>JARVLU010001462.1:19289889-19305251 GCA_031762415.1 Simpsonichthys santanae
AGTCCAGTTGTTTCTGTATTGAACCTTTCTTTGACTTTATCATGTCCTGGACGACTGAGAATCTTCACCAGCATACACTTAATGCTCCTCAACTTTCTGCCTAAGGGGAGCGGGGCAATGTGTGTGCTGGGTTAGTGGGGTCCTTCATGACAGGGGTGGCACCAGGGGGGCGCTAGAGCACCCCCTGGAAAAGTCATAGCACCCCCGGAGAACCCCCAAGAAAATATCAGATTATTTTCTTTTATAGCTAAGTTAATGATATTTAATGTGTGTTGTTGTTTCGTTTTTGTGATATGTTCCTTGCAAAACACAACAAATTAAAAACACAATCAATTATTACACTGAGTTTAAAAAAAAAAAAAAAAATCTGGTCTCACAACAGGAAATGAATCTCTGAACTGGAAGTGAACTGGAAGTGAACTGGAAGTGAAAATTCAAGTTATTGAAAGTTTGGTAAACATTTGAAAAGTGCACGAAATGCAAAAATGGACCGTTTTCTATTTTCCAAATTGCCTAGAATGGAAAAAGAGAAGGAAGCTTTTTTTTTTTTTTTTTAAACCAGACTGCAGCCCACAAATAAACAATAATTTGGAAGAAGGATCAAGCCTACTGCCATCCTTCCACATCTATAGAGAATGCTGCTAACGCTAGCACTGGACAGCTGGAGCATGGAGCCAGCACGTTCATCTACATTTGGGCAGTTCCCGGCGAGTCTTCTTCGTGGTGTATCTTGGTCTGGTCCACCAGCAGTACCCCAGAAAGACGAGTAACCTAGTGCCTTCAACACTGACCCGGTACGGGGCAGAAACTAGTGACATGATGCAACTCTTGGTCTGGTTATGCTATTTTTCTCTGATGCAACTTGGTAAATCATTTCCTGGCTTGCACTGAAAATAAATTACTTTATCTGATCAAATTAAATAACTTCTTTCAACCAAAATCTAAAGTAAACATTTATTAAAATAGTCAAACTTTGTCTAAATTCATGCATGTATAAAATTGAAATAATTCTTGCTCAGAGTCAATGTTGCCTTAAATAAGAGTATTAAGCCTTGATTGATTTATTATTATTGCTTGTTTATTATTGTTGTTGATATTTAGTTTGATTATTTTAGTACTAACAATTCAAAGACAACTTTGGTCACTTCATTCAGATGAATATTCATGTGTTCAGGTATAGAACTCCCTGTAATTAACAGATTCTTCTTCAATAACTGACTCTGATCATCAAAGGGTGAAAATATTAATGAAGTTGTTGTTGGTCAGTAAACTGACCAGCTGGTACCAAACTTTAATGAATGAAAAAATAAATAAAACTAATTTAGTGGAGTTGAGATGGAAAAGGTGTCACTCTTCTTCTTCCATCTCACCCTTTGTTATTGCTACAAGCTTCTACCCTGAGGCTGTTAGACTCATGAATCTCAGGATTATAACTGTGAAAATCACTGTGAAGAAAATCACTGTAATGCCAATTGATTGTTGGTCTGTGCTGCTGATCTCATGCTGCTGATCTCATGCTGCTGATTTATTTCATGTTGCTGTGTTCATTCGTCCTCATCTGCTCCCACAGACTCATGTTCGTGCTGCTGTTGTTCGGCATATTGTTTTTAAACTAGTTCTTAGTGTGTTCTTAGGTTGGCATATTTCTTAGTTCACATCTTAGATCTTACTGTTTTTCTTTACAATGTATACTTTTGTTGGATGTAACTGGGACCCTGTGTACACAATTTTGTTCCACCATGTACTACCGGTACATATGATGCGGATGACAATTAAGAGACCTTAAACTTGACCATGAAGGAGCTGGTTGAAAATGGTCAAAAGGGCTACGTCTGGACACATTTTCACCATGTGTGATCTATACGATGTAACTCACATCTGTTAAATTATATGAATACAACACCCAAATATCTAACATTGTTGTATTTGATAGTTTTCTTTTCTGTTTTTCCTTTGCAGGACCAACCAGTCTGAATGTGCAGGGCACATGATGTGAGAACAGTGAGATTAATACGTCTAATAAAGATAATGTGATTTCATGTGTTTACTTCTGATCTGCTTTTTGAGGCCAGTCCACCACCCTCAACATTCAGTCTACTGTGCTTTCCAGAAACCCAAACCACAACACGGTCTTTTCTACATCACATGCCTGCATCAAACTCCTACAAGTCCTATGAGTCTGTGTGTGTTTGTGTGTTAAAGTGTGAGAGCTGGAGAGAGCAGCAGGTATGAGCGAAACAAAGGCTTACTTGTTCACAGCAGTCCTTCATCCTCATTAAGCTCCTCGTTTGTTTACACAGTTAACTCTCTCACTTCCTCCATCCCTCATTGTGGTGACACATTCATTAAGTGCACAATCAGTAATCGGTGCTTGTGCTCTTTTCTTCCCTTTGCTCATGCCAAGAAAAAAAGTGCATGAAAAAAGCTTATGAGGAACACCAGCGGAGGTGGTTATTAGGATGAGGTGAGACCCAAACTTACAGAGAACCTTGTAGGACGGTGGCACTGGATGAACGGAGTGATGACTAGAAGAAAAGTTGTGGCTGAAGGGGTTAACAGTGAAACAGAGTCAGGCCTAAAGAATTAAAATCAGACAGACGGAGAGAATGAGAGGGAGGAGAGAGATCAAGTAAACGACAAAAAAGAGAGAAAAGAGGAAAAAGAGAGAGAGCAGAAGACAGAAAGTAATTGGTTCTATGATGGCTTCCAGCTGCATGGCTCAGAGCCAAACCAAGTTTTGATGCTGTGCACATCCACACACAGACACACTGCGCCACAAAAACACAAAATCTTTGCCGTTTTTGACAACATATATTAGCAACTGTGACATGTTCTGTTGTTTAACGTAAAAAGAATGACATTGTGATTGAAATAATGTCCCGACATGTGTTAATCAGAACCAGATTTCTTTCTTTCTTTGTGGATATAAAATGTATTTTGTGCATGCAAGGTGTGTTTGTTGTTGCGGTTGTTGGATTTAGGGGCCTAAAGAACTCAAAATGAAAAGACTAATGCAGGTATTTCTGGAGTGGGTTTCTGTTGAGTATTATTCAGCTAATAAGTCACAGTTTTGTGCATAATTTGCATGCTCTGCCACTTATACAACAAAGCGACTTATATACAGATTTTTTTTCGACGTTTAGAAACCAATATCGGGCTGAGATGTAACTGTTTTCATTCATTCTGACTGAAAATGTTGAACACTACCATTTTCAGCCGCTAGATGGCACTTGAGTGGTATGGCATGCCGTTGTGTCATGCAATAGGTAAAAGATTAGTGACACAACTGGCTTGCCACAGCCTGCCACCTTCGTCCAGCTCGCCTGGAGTAACCATCAAAATATCTTCATTTTGCTGCGCCACCCCGGCGAAATGCAGCAAATTTGACCATTGAAGTGCATTTATTAAGTAAAAGTTCAACTGAGAAACGCATTTACTTTAATGTTGAGTAAACAAATTTTATGTTTTTATGTGATTATCTTCTTAAATTTCGAAGAAATGCACAGCGAGTCCTCTCATGCACACGCCTATTTCTGCGTATCAGCTTTTGAAATGCAACTGATTTGAGCATCAAAGTGCAGTTATTAAACCAAATTTAGACTGAGACACACCTTTGATATAATTTTGAGTAAACAAATGATTGTTTTTAAGTCTTAATCTTGTTGAATTCTTGTTAAAGTCCTCCCATGCACGCTCCCACGGCCGCCATTTGGCAGCCAACCAATTTTTGGCACAACACCAGCCCACATTTCCATGTTTGCCCCACATTTCTGGGTTGTCAGCGGTGACACGTAACAAACTTGATGCGTCAGCAGTTACGCATAATAGATGCAACGTACTCAATTCAAATTCAAAATTCAAAAATACTTTATTAATCCCAGAGGGAAATTGTGTTGTTGTAGCTCTTTAGTTTCATTCAAGAGTTGTTAGATGCTGATAGCTGTGGGTAGGACGGATCTCCTGCAATGAATCTGAAGAATCTGGCCACAGATACTGATACAGCACTCCCTCCAGGTTGATGGGAATTTGTCCACGGCGCCTCCTTTTCAACTCATTTGGGCTTTGATGCTGTAGTTGAGCCATTTCAGTTTTTGAGATGTTAATCAGCTGCTCCTGGTTGTTAAAAAACACCTTGTTGCCATGGTTACACATCATAACAAATGCCCAAAAGTAAAAAAGGTTTTAGTAAAAATACTTCCAGCTGCACAACATCTGATACCAGAGGAAATGATCATCTGAAAAATGTGATTTACATCCAGAAAAAGAAGAATTAAACTTTCCAAAAAGCAGTAACTCAGAATGAAAGTAACAGAGCTACTCCAACATGCAGCCACCTTGAGCGGCGCGATTCTAGAAGTATACGGCAAAGTGACATATTTATGGATTTTTCCACTTTATTAGACAAATATGGACTGATGCAACTTATAGGGCGGTGCTATACGTGTATTGCAGAAAATAAGGTAGCAGCCAGTATCTGCCCTGTAGTCATTTTATTCTTCACATGAACTAGTTCAAAGATCAGCTCACACAGATTCAAACTGAACTGATTCACTTTTTTAGTTCACTTAAAATTTTATTATTCCTTTCTTGTAAACTTTTACACCGCACCATTGTTGTGACAGTGGTTATGTACACAAAAGAAAGGTCATGTTAGCTCGACTCCTTCATGAGAAGTTCTCTCTGATTCTCCAGACTTTGATCACTCTGGCTGCTACTGCAGATTCAGATACTGATATATTTATCGGCAATCAGACTTTGTCACTTCGGCAGCATAAATGTACCATAGAAAGCTGATGGATGGACAAGTGGACGGATGAACTGTCATAGATCTTTTCATGCTAGATCCTAAACCCTGAGTGATGTTTGTGCATCCTGTCAGGATCAGCTCAGCTGCACACGCTGCTGCTGGTGATGAAGACTCCCTGACAGCTGCACATGTGAGCAGATGTTGAACGGGCCCAGGCGTGATGTATGTTTGCATGTAAAGTAAATATCAAAATGTGACATCTGCTTGGAAGACAATAAATTAACAAGTTTGTCTGCAACTGCAGAGTGTCACTCAAAACAAGATGATCACACATACACACACACACATACACACACACACACACATCTGAACATAACCATGCTGTCATTTGACATGTTGTCACACAATATTCAGGACAGGAAATGTCGTAAATAAATTACTAATTTATTTATTCATTGACCTTTATTAAACCAAGTGAGACTGCAGATCTCATTTTCAAGGGCAGCCCAACATGTGTGTTTTTGGATTGTGGGATGAAACCGGAGAATCTCGAGACGATCCAAGCAAACATGAGGAGAACATGCAAACTCCACAAAGTCAGACCCCAGGTCCAAACCCAGGACATTCTTGCTGTGAGACAACAGTGCTCACCACTGATCCAGCGTGTTGCCCTGTTACAACCAATAACAAGTAATTTATTGACAAAAAAGACAATGATGGAAAGAAAAAAGGGCTTTAATGCAAATTAAAAGTAGCAAATGTTGTGGGCTCACAGTAATATAATATATAATATACTTTAGATATATTATAATATAATATACCCAAGCACTTTGGTAACAGCTGTTGTTTTTAAATGTGCTTTATAAATGAGTTTGACTTGACTAATATTCAAGCTGTTCTATGTTAAACCCTCTTGTCAGGTATGGATATACAGTAAATGAACTGTCAACAGGAAACTAGTATTAAATTACTGCGTATTTTTTTTTACTCTGAACATCAGCGTGAAGAGCAGCTCCAATTATAAGAATTATTTGTCCAATCAAGAAACTTTGTTACGGTAAAATTACTTTCCATGGATGTTTTGCCCAATGACGTCAGAAATGAGACAACATGCAGGCAGGCCAGTCTGTCAGGGCTGAAAATGATGATTAGACCAACTTGCTTTAACAATCTGGATTAGAGGGGAAATGATTAGATCTTCAAATCCACAACAACCAGCATGCAGGCAGACATGTCAACGCAGACTGAAGCCTCGTTTAAAGGTCATCATTCTGCAAGCTTGCAGGTAACACCCAGGAAGCAGTAGAAAAGAAGGATTTATGTTGAGAATGACCCAGTCAGGCTGTACGGTAGTCATGATCCTGACAAACATTTAGGACCACTGGATGAGTTATGACTCTCAGAAAGTAACAGATGGCTGTGCATCTAAACCTCATTAACATTTTGAGTCAGCTCAAATCAAGATGGCTGCCACAGCTAAGTGTTATTAGTCTACACAAAAATGGGTTTGTCTCTGGATTATTGAACTAAGATTTTGTGTTGTAGTAGTATTTGTAATATATTTGTAGTAGTGGTATATTCCAAGCACTAACAGATCATGCAATATCACAGTATCACATAAGATGAGACTTACCATTATTTTTATTTCTGTATAAGGATTTTAGTTTCAAACTCTGGCATGAAAGGCAGAGGGGGTAGGGGGATGCAGTTATTTAAGGAATGCTAGGTCGTTAATTGTCCCCCATTGCAGAGTGAAGTGGGGGAATTGGAAATACCCTCTGTCCATCCGTGCATGTTGTGAGCAAGATAACTTTAAAAGAAGGGAGGTAATGGCTTCCATTGTGGTGTGTGGCAGCATCTAGGCATAAATGGTAAATGGACTGTACTTATATACCTGAAGAGCTTCTCTATCTTATCACGATACTCAAAGCACTTCACATTACAATCAGTGCCCTCATGTACCCATTCATACAGGACTCTACTATTTCTGCACAAAGATTAATTAGTGCTTTATCACATTCATACACTGATGGGACACCCATCAGAGGCAATGAGGGGTTCAGTGTCTTGTCCAAGGACACTTCAGCACGTGACTGCTGGTGGAATCGAACCTCCAACTCTTGCATTGGAAGATGACCGCTCTAAACACTCAGCCACAGTCGCACAAGAAAGATTCCTTTCAAAACTATTGTTGTCGTCAAAATCCAAGATGTCTGCCATCATTTGGACATCTATGTTAACTTTGTGAGCTGGACAACTTGAATAGCAAGCAATGTGCTGATATATATGAATCCAAGATGTCCACCACCACATGTAAACCAGCCACCCCAGTCATTCCAGGAAACTATGCTTTCAAGTTTTATATTTGTAAATGTTTAGTTTCCACAAATGGGAGTGGTGGCACAGTGGTTAGAGAAAGTGGGCCTGTGTTCGGAACTCCCGGCACTGACAACATCAAAACGTGGGTGGGACAGGTGAAGCACCCACACCTGCCTCATTTGCCCCACTCTGGGTCCTTGAGCAAGGCCACCATTTGCTCCCCTGGGCACCCCAGATGGCAGCTCTCTGCTCGACACAGAGGGATCTGGTAGCTCGGTGGTCTGTTGTTGCGTCAGGAATATGGAAGCAGGAAAGTTATGTGTCAAAACATGCAGCTTTATTTTGAAACTAAAAAGCATTTCTATTAATCCATTTTAATTTGAAATATGAGACTTTCCTGCTTCCATACAGGAAGGACATCCCGCATCAAAATAATTGCCATGTCTTTGTGTGACGTTTGCTGTGGTGACCCCTGAAGTAGGGAGCAGCCAAGAAAAAAAAAAAAAACCAGTTTCCCCAAATCATTGGGGTGGCCAAAGATTAATCTATTGTTTTCATGGCCACCACTGGCCACCCCCTGGCTACACCATTGCACTTGGTCACTTGGTGGTGGATAAAATATCTCCCTCCACTTGGCAGTATCCTTCACTCTGGGCTGCCTATAGCAAATAAATAAATAAATACGATTAAAACAACCTACATCCATTCTTACAGTGTAACTCATACCTACTTGTATATCTTGCACCAAAAACACTGAAGCTCACTTTGATCCCCTCTTCAATTCCAGTCCAGAAAAACTCATCTAAAAAAAAACCCCACAAACATTCACAATTCAAATCCTTTAGCGATGGAGGACGTCGACATTTAGCTTGTTGCACACAGCTTCTCTCTGCCCTGTGTGTGGAGCTGGCCCTGGCTGAAAGGTGAACTTGTCAGCCAGTTTAACAGCTTAGTTGCAGCTTTCATGTCTATCTCCAAGGTGAATCTTTCTGATGTTTTTTCAGCGAACACGTTGTCTTACACAGCAGGTTAGTCTGGAGCTGTTCAGTAACAGTGAAACTCCTAAACAAAGCTGATCCGTGTTGTCACGCTGTAAAGCTGCTGGCTGCTTGACATTCTCACGGCAGCTTCCTTCAAACCAATTTGCCCAGAAGCTTCACTGAAGTCAAACTTCAGCAGCTTCAGTAGTTTTATTTTACTATTCTCTTCTAAAAAGTGTTTTTTTTTTCTCTCTCTCTTCATGGCTCATCTGCTTTTATGCAGCTGCGGCCAAGACTGATGTCATTAGAGTCCAAGTTGAAACAGAAGAACGTTCTGGACTGGGCAGCACCACTTTGTTCTTAAACAATTTCTCCAAACTGAGGTTTTTCAAAAAGATTTGTACAACAGGTAAGATATTTTTTGTTCATAACCTTACCACAGTCCAGTCAAACTCATCTGGATTTACAGGTTGTGCCCCCCTCCATGAAATCTCATCATGCAATGACAGTTAAGCGTTCAGACTGGCTGGAAGTGGCTTTACCGTTGTGTTTATTGTCTCAGTAGGAGACAAGCTGAATCCCAGGCTGTAGCACGGTAAATTAACGTTGTATGGGTTGACTCTTCACTTTCACAGCCATGTGAGCAATTATCAGAATGACACAAGAGAGTCTTATTAGGCATGGTAGCAAATGACTAATGTTTAATGAGACCCACATTTAACCTTCTAATGGCTCTTTATTAGACTAACGAGCTATGCCCCAGTGTGATGTGCATGTGCTGAAGAGAGGAAGTGTGTGTGTGTGCAGCAGGGAAACACTAATTAAGCTGTCGGATGGTGCGGCAGATCAGGCAAGGCCCCCTGCAGAGTTTTCGGCCCCGGTAGTCAAACAGGCTCCATCCCTCAGCCAGACAACCCAAATACATCTGAGCCCAGCTTTTACCAGAGCTCAGAGGCAACACCAGCGCTCACTCCACCCAAGATTAAAAAGCCCGGAGAGGCTGGATCAGATGGTCCACCAGAACTAACCTGTTGCGGTCTGTGTCATTTAGTTTTCTGTGACTGTGTTTCCAGCTCCCCCAGAGTTTTCTCCCCTCATGTGAGTATTTGTTGTTGTTGTTGTTGTTGCCTCGTCCGCCTTTTTGTTTTGCCTTTTGTTAAATAAATTAGTTATTTTTATTTTCAAGCCTCTCTTGAGTTTTGGTTTTGCATTTAGATTTAGATTCCCACTCAACGTGATACAGCTAACAGACTAAACTGATGATTTCAGCTTCATCTAAAGGGGAAAAATTACCATCAATTCCTTTTGTATCACCCAAAGGAGAAAGTAAAGTGAGAATGGTTTTGCCTGTATTTGTGTCTGCGTGTTTGTCTGCACTGTTACCAAATTATCTAACAAACCAGTGAACAGATTTCTGTAAAACTCTCAATGTAATCGTTGGACCTCATCTACAACGGATTACCTTTCAGAGTCGACCCAGTTCTATTTTGTGTATGCTAGTTGACATTAGCCAACAAAAAAATTGGTTTAATTTTGTAATTATTTCAGATGTTAAGCTAAAGTTTGGTGTGGTAGTTGCTGACAGTCATTAAAAAAATGGCATGTAACATTCAAATGGTAGGCCTTGTTGTTTCTCGTTTAGTTTTATAAGAGCCAAACAGAAAACACCATAATAATGGAACAAATCAAGATGATCAACATCTAAAAATCAAACTATTAACTGTGTTGCCCCTTTTTATGTTTTCACCTTGAGTCACGCAGAACCAAACTGATGGATGTTTGTCTGATGTGAGTCAAATAAACCATCCAGACCTCCGGGTGGGGGAATGTCTATCAGAGAAAAGTGGACATATTCAGCATTAGATAAACAAGCATTGACAGATGGATTAGGGATTTTATTAAATTAAATTAAATTCAGTTTATAGAGTGCCAAGTCACAACAGAAGTTATCTCAGGCCACTGAACAGATACATTCATTACCAGTAAGTTGATAAAAGTTGACTGAAGTCTAAATTTGATATAATATTTCAGTTGTTTGATGGATGATTGGAAGCATTCAACCAATTACATCAAAAGTTGACTGAAGGCTTCATTCTAACCACGGCAACGCTGTCAGAGATAAAGTTCATAAAGCAAAAAAGGAGAATAGCAAAATATTTGATTTATGGCTTGAAACAACACCAACTTTTACAGTTCATGTATGATTTGTGCATGTTTAGGCTTTGAGATGTATCTTTTCCACCAAAAAAACAAAAGGAAACTGTAAATCACGGACCATCACTAAAACCATCTGATGGTGTGAGAGGTGTGATGGGGTGAATGTTCAGATGTCTGCTCAAAAACTGATTTCTAACTAACTGCTGCACTTTATTTATTAGCTACTTTTCCCTCTTTGTGTCTTTTCTACTGTGGTTTGATCTATTTGCCGCCAACGTTCAGGTCATGCGTGCAGCTAGAACTCAGATACATCTGCTCTCAGTTTGAAGAAAATAATTAAATGACTTTGTTTTTCTCTTTCGCTCCAAGATGTGCATTTATAAAGACCCAAACACAAAAATGATTACTGATTTTACCAAAAACATTCAAGTCCTGGTCCCTCAGAAGTCCAAGACTTTCCCTCTTTCTTCTCATAACAAAATGACAAGACAACATAATTAAATGTAAATGGAAAGATGAACAGATGCTAAATAAAACAGTACAAAAACCAACTAAAGATGCTAAACATTCATCACATGACACTAACCAGAAGTAATACAAAGTTTTATGTAGAAAACATCAAAAGTGACACAAAATTACCCAAATGATAACAAAAGACTTACAAAGGGAAATTAAACAAGCACAACTAGATGTGGACATCAAATCTAAACTGAGCATGAAAAGCCAAATTATGTGCAAAACTAAAGTTCCTGGAGAAACTTTGATGGGGACTGCAACGTGGCAGCCATTTTTAAATTTTGATTTGACAGTACTATGGGTTGGGGTTCGCTCTCAGCTACCACCATACCAAATTTCAGCATGAAATGGCAAAATAACAACGAGTTAAGTCATTTTTTTCTTTTGAGCTATGGTGGCCATCTTGGATTTTTGAATTGGATTCAGTATGTGATGGGGAAGAGTCTCAGCTACAACTAATTTCATCTTTGTGTGTAAAAATAGCTGAGTAAATACTATTTGAATTGAGCTTTGGTGGCCACCTTGATTTTTTTTTAAATTATTTATTGGGCATTGGTCTCAGCTACTACACACCAAATTTGAGTTTAATATTTCTAAAAATGGTTGATTTACAATACTGTAGTTTTCATTTTTTAGCTCAGTCTACCTTGGCTATTTGATTTGCAACCAGAGATCTACAAAAAGAAATGACTAATAAAAATGGCGTATTTGTTTCCAAATTATGTCACCTTGGTAACTCAAAATGCCAGTAAAAGTAAAATCACACATCACAGGTCATTTTGATAAAACATTTGTGGGGGTGCACATTGCAATTCGGGCTATATTAAAGTTGACGTGAGAGTATAAAGTTAAGAAACCCCTGTCAGGTGGATAATAATAGGTGGCTGCCTCTAAGCAGTCCCCAATTACTGTAAAATATATATTAAAAACAAACAGCATGTGGTTAATCGTGACCAAAAATAGTAGAAAGTTGCACAAAACATAAAAAAGGACACAATAACAAAGTGTGACAAGATGTACATAAAAAATGAGCAAATGCAAAAACTACCAAAATGATGCATGTACATCTTTGAACTTTTCACAAACAGAACAGCAGTGAACACCCTAAAACTAAGCTCCATCTATATTTGATGAGGCTCCATGACAAAAGGACTACATGCCACCCCCCACCCCCCACCCCCCACTGCAGATGTGTCCCCACAGGGAAACAAACTCCTGCAGCAGCAGCGTCCAAAGTGCACAAAATCAACAAAATGATGCAGAGTCACCATTTTACTTATAGATCTTAGAGAAGGAGACGAGTCTCTCTGTTTACATAAAGAAGACAGCTTTTTATTTTTGACATCTGTCATGAAAGTTTTTGTGACTTTGTCAGGAAAAACGGAGGAAGCACATCCAGCTGAATGGAAAACAACCATCCCTGTTTATACAGAACATTTAGATGTTTTCTACACTTGACTTGTCTTATTCATCTGAAGCTGACTTTTGTAATCATCTCTTCCAACTCAGTGTCAGCACTGCAGAGAGTGCATGAAATGAAAGGCCTAGCATGCCCTGAAGGAATGCATATCACCCACCACTTCTTGTGCCCTTGTGGTTCAGATCCGGTCAAAGAAACAACATCTTGGTCCATCCTTGTAACGGTCCTCAACCACAATCTCATGATATTTTGAGATTTTGCACATCTACTGATTTATTTTTGAGAGTTTCATTAAAATCCATGCAGTAGTTAATGAGTTTTACCAACACCACAGACAAAATGAACAAACACACACATGGGCAGAAGCATCATTGTCACTTTGGCAGCAGGCAATAAACATTATTTTTGACAAATAAAACTATGAAGAGGTGAACAATAAGGCTAAAGTTGTGCAAAACATAATTAGACACACAATTCTACTGTAACTGCATGTTGTGTGTTACCTTCTTCCTGTCTATCATTTAAAACCACTGAAAAGCACAAATCGGCTCTGTCTCACTTTTAGTCAACTCATATTAGAAAACAATGTTCTCACTTTCAAAGTGGTTACATTTCTATGTTTTCTAAAGTGATTTTTTTTTTCAGCACATAACCCCATCTGGGTTGCGTGTCTGCCTGCATGTCAACACATGACACCCTGGAGGAAGCAGAGCTGCTCTCCAAGGCTCCAAAAATGGCTGCTGGGAGGCACAGGGGCTCCTTTTTATTAATGCTAGACATTTGATTAATCTCAGTGAATCTGCTCCCCATCCAGAGGCTGACAACCCTGTTCAGAGGCAGGGATCCTGGTACACACACACTCACACACACACATATACAAAAATGCTGTCAGTGAGTGTTGACACAGTCCAGATGTTGGCAGCTGCAGTTCCAAATGAAAGCGGGGCAGCCGGCCAACAACCTGAACCACTCGCCTCATCAAATGATATGTTTACAATAATACTGCTCTGAGACTTAGGAGACACGCACATGTGCTTATACAGGCTGGATCTGTGCACGTACATGCATCCAGCATGCAAGCTCATTCTGGGAAAAGGGAGAAAATGAACAAATGGAAAGCCAGGGTACCAAAGTGGAGGAAGAAGTTAAACTGGGACAGGGGGAACGGAGATGACAGAGAGGTAGAAAAGAAAAGTTAGGAAGTGAACGGGTGACTTATTCTTATTAAAAGAAAAAGTTAGTCATCATTATTGTCATGTATTATTGATCGTGGATCAATGCATTTCACATACTTTTGCACAACTGCACACACAGTATGTGTTGCTGTGCTTGTGGTTGAGCTGTTTCTCTGACAAGTGTTTTTATCTAAAGTGGCTAGGACACAACCGAACGGTGTCACATGTTGTATCTAAAGAGCAACCTCTCAGTTCCAGTCTATCATCTTTAATTTAAACGTATAGATGTCCAGATAATTGCCATAGGAAATTGTTTTGGAATACATTATTTTATTCATGTCATTATTTGTACATGATTCAAACCTTCTTTATCCTTCGGGTGTCAGGTGGACAAATTGCAATGAGATAATTTTATTATCACTGGTTCACTGAACACAAACCACTGGGAAGATAAGGACATTCAAGTGCCTCATAAAGAAGGTAAAGAGCGAGTACTGATTTTTTTCTTTTGCTGTGCTTTTGTGCAGAGGTTACAAACAATTATTATATCTGATGAAGATGCTGTTTTATTATTATTATTATTATTATTATTATTATTATTATTATTATTATTATTATTAATGTCTTAATATGGAGAAACAGAAATAAACTCTGTTTCTCATTCTGTTTGGAGAAACAGAGTTTAATTCTGGCCAGACTGATGATCGTGATAGGGCCAAAGCCAAAGTGGATTGCTATTATTTTAAATATTTAATCAAAAACATTGTGAGTTTCACATTACTTGGTTATTCCAAAGTAAACGTCATGATATTCCTGCAAAAGAGCCTCAAGCTGCACCGAAAGTGCTACAGCTAGCTGCTGCTGCAGCTTTGTGCCTTTGCAAAAAACCTGCACAACATTTAAACAACCCTGTAATGTTACACTGACAATGAACAAAATTTAATCAAATATAATTCACATGAACTAAAACCTCTCCAATAGCTCATCGGTCTGATCAGAATCCAACTTTATCTCAAACTGAGGTTGTATAAAGAGCTACCTACAGCAGGTAAGACACTGATGATGAAGAATGATTAAAAAACAGTGATTTGTTTTCTGTTGAACTGAATCTAAATGTAACATGTAACTACCAGAAAATGGCTATGTCTATGCCCTATGTGGTCACACATACAGGAAACAAATGTGTCTTCCTTTTCTGATGTTGTTTATTTAATTATTATTTTTTTTTTTTTGTCTTTAGAAATGTTATCTGTTCATTTGTGGGTCCAGCCTGAGTCGCTGCAGGCTAATAGGTGGATCACGATGTAACTTAATAAGCCCCAGAGGACTCATTCTAATTACTTTGTCCTCGGTCGTCTTCCTCTTGTGGCACCACGAGTTTTACATCTGTGGTTAAGAGTTAAACAGCTCAAGAACAGCTTTAAAAAAAAAAATCTGGCACGCACATTCATCCCCCTCAGTCCCTCGCAGACAAACCTTTCATCACAAATGATCATCCAGCTCAGTTTTGTTTTAATTTAGCTTAGTGTTCAAATAATGGATGCATTTTTGTGATTTGACTGCAGGTAAGTGCAGCACAGTGCTGAATTTAAAATAAAATCCATCACTGGAGCAATGCAGCGTTGGAGAAAATGACTCTTGGAGGAGCAAAACTTCCCCACAGTTGCATTAAATGCCTGGCACTGCTGCAACATGTGGGATGAATTATCTGCACAGCACAGTGGAGGAGAAAGGCAGCGAGAGACAAAGTCCTGAAAAACATGAGATCTCATGCTCTATAAGTGAACACCATCACTGCTTACAGCCGTAACTTCGCATGTGTATCCGTGCATTCGTCTGTTAACAAAATATTTCATGAATCACTGCATGGATTTTAACGACATTCTCTGAAAGCAACAATTGCAGGCACATCTACAGCTGATTAACATTAGGAGTAAACTTCATACAAGATGGTTGCCGCAGCTAAGTGACTTCATCATTCATTCAACCTTTATTTAGGCAGGTTAATCTCATTGAGCCTCGAGGACTCATTTACAAGAGAGACCTGG
>JARVLU010001462.1:19317908-19328235 GCA_031762415.1 Simpsonichthys santanae
GCATATCATCGCATGCTGCCAATCATAATAAGGACTACATTTTCACTGCTTCGGTGTTGGATGGGGAATGAACAAATATGATGGAGTAGATCTGAACCACATCTCACAGCGTTTCTGGACAGCTTCCTCAGATGCTGTTGTCATGCAGTGTACTTCACTTTGTCTGAGCTGAACTCTGGTGTCTGTTGATAACCTCTGAGCCAGGTCTGAGACACTTGAGGTTCATTTAAAACAAATCTTTTCAAGCAGGACAATGTCCACTGATGCATTTTAAGAGAACTGCAACTCCAGCTTTCAATAAAGCTGCAATCAGTGATTCTATCATTTCTTATTTAGGCAGCACGATGGATCAGTGGTTAGCACTGTTGGTGCAAAGCAAGAAGGTCCTGGGTTCAATCTCCGGTTTGGACCTGGGGTCTTTCTGTGTGGAGTTTGTTCTCCTTGTGTTTGCGTGGGTTTTTGTCCAGGTACTCCGGTTTCCGCCCAAAGTCCAAAAACATGCATGTTTAGCTGCCTTCAGGCTCAGGCTTCCCTCGCAAAAGAGATCTGTGATCTCAGTGGGATTTCCCTGCTTACATAAAGTAAAATAAAAACATTTAATGGAATTTCCCAACACAAATTAAGTTTTATGCAAAGTGATGTTGCAGATATACAAATGGTCCAATTAGCCTAAAACTGAAATAAATTTTAAAAATCCAATCATTTCATAACTAATGATTAAGCAACTAGGTGCTTTCTATTTTCAACTTTTTTTTAATTTTTCATTTCTACTTCTCATCTTAGACACGAGGAGAAGACAGTTTTAAACTGTGACATGACACAGAAGTGAGCTTCTGTCTGTTTTATACCATAAAACCAAGAGCACATCCTCTTTGTCGCTCAAGAATTCAGATCAGGCAGTGAAATTAGTTAGTGCACAAAGTAGTGGTAGTTTATGAGACGTGCACACTCGCACACACACACACCAAAGTAGCAGAATTTATGAGCTCCATACATGGAACATAAAACTGGTGACCTTCAGCAGAGAGAGGCTGTCCAGCATGGAGAACCTGTTTCAGAAAGTTTCATTTGTACGGAGGAACATGTCCAAATCCAGGCTCTGTGTCACTACTGGGACACGGTGCCTGACAGAATTAAATCATTTTTAAGTGCTTAACTTGAGGGTTTGCTTGTGCTGTTGGAAGTCATGTGACTTGTCCTGTGTGCTGGATTTTTTTTTAATCTTAAACTGAGTTCTTGTTAATTTTCTCCTATTTGTTTTTTTAAAAGTTATATATGTTAGAAGGCTTTATTTGTCTCTATTACACGTTTCCCCCATTGTGCTGTATCCTCTTCAAATTTTTGACATTGCACAGCAAAATAAAACTGAACTTGACAAAAATAAATGATTAAAATAAAACCATTTACTAAACCAAAGCATGCTTTTGAAGAAAATGTCCATGAGAGAAAGTGTTGTGAGACCTGACAGGTGAAGAAACAAGCGCACAACATCCATGCATAAAATATAAAACAATTACTGCAGGATTAAATAATCAGAATTTTACATCTGTGCCATGTTATGGGTGGATTTCTTTTTTAATCTATGCAAGTGTATTTCTGCATGTGGAAGCGTGCACGGTAACCTTCACAAGCACACGCGCTGTGTTTTAATTGGACTAAAGCTGTGAAGCGAAGCAGTAAGTCATGCTAGAATAGGGGCAGGGGAAATGGGGAGTAGAGAAGGTAATCTTGGACCGAGGGGGTGGGGAGACAAGGGGGAAAAACAGAAAAGCAAGAGGTAAGAAAAAAAAAAAAGAGGAAGAGGAATGAGGGGAAAAAAAAAAAAAACCCTCTGTGTGTATGTGAGAACTAACTCACGTAAAGAAGGAAAGAAAGAGCAGGAACTGCACAAAGAAAAACGTAAAGGTAAGAACGCACCGACTAGAAAATGTTCAATAATGATAATATGGATAAGGTGGGGGTGAGGGACTGTGTATGAGTCATTCGTCCTAGATCCCCTGGGGTGTGTGGGGGGGAGGTATCCTAACCGAGCCCCTGGCTTCTCCTCCCCACCACTGGACGAGGCCCCAGTCATTAAACCCCTGGCTGCCAGCCAGCTCTTTTAACACAGGCAAGAGCCTTTTACGGCATGTCTGTAAAAAATAAATCACAGTGTGTGAATAATATATCTCTGGCGAAGGCACTGGCAGGAGAGAAGGGGGGAGAGTGAGGTGGGGGGAGGACGAAGAGATTGGTGAATTATAGTTGTCTCCATCCATGCATTACGTTCTCTTTATCCCTAGCCAGATGTGCTCAAAGACAGCAGAATACAGAATGTAACAAATTGCACGTTACTCTGGTGGTGAGAATGTGGACTTAACTACCTCTTTGTATGCTCTTGGTCCTGATAATGCTGCACATAGCATATTTGTAAATAGGAATTTCCTTTACAGGTCCTACACGTCTTCGTTTAAAAAAAGAAAATCCCCATTAACTCTGCCTAAAACTACACAACCGGTGGGGAATAGTCACCCATTAACACCGAGGGAAAGCCTGCACTCAATCTGCATATTAATAATCCTACATAACCTTGAAGGGTTTAGATAATATACAGCTGTTTTTATTTTTATTTGTGTGCATCACTGTAAACACAAATCAATTTTTGAACCTATTAGATGCAGCACAGCAAATTGCCCTTTGTTGTTCTTTGCATGCAATGTTCCCTCTCATCAATGAACTTGGACGTATTGCAGGAAATGAGACCTGTATATTTACATTGTGAACTCACTGGCTAAATGTGATGCAATTTCACAAAAGTTTTAGTGTTACATCTTTGATTAGGATGTTAAATTTGCTTGTAGTTTTTTTCCGTTAACGGCTTTGTGCAAAGAAGGTCACTATTATTAGTACACTTGATTATGTCTCATGTCAGAAACTTTTCAGCTGAACTTAGTTGGACTTATTGCAAAGTACAGACAAGATGTCAAATGATGGCTGGCTCTACAAAGTAAGCAGCACAAATAACTGTCAAAAATAAAACCAATAAACAGTTTCAGAATCATGGAAGAGAACATGTGCCTGTTGTTAGTCAAAAAAAAAAAAAAAACACTTCCAAAAGTTTCTTACCAGTGAGCGAGGAACTGGAACACTTTTGAATCTGCTCTGGTTCCTGCCTGGCCGTTTGAAAAGACATTAAGCTCTGATCTCCAAAGACAGTGAGCTTTGTCCTTCTGCTCCTCTCAACACACTCGTCATCTTGTAACCCAGAAAAGAGGTCAGAGGTCGACTCCGGTCGCTGGGACTGGCTGCTGTAGCTGCTCATGAAGCTCCTTACAGGCTGTGCAGCTTGATGGGAGTGAAACTGACTCTCAGCTAGAGAGTGTGCAGACAGCTGGTCCGACTGGAAAATCCCCAGACTGGATCCCAGGTTAGAGCTTCTAGCGTTGCTCTTCTGCTTCTCCAAATGCCTTGAAGACGCCTGACTGACCAAATCTCTCCTGTCGCCAATCATGCCGAAACGGGCGTTGGTCTTAGCTCCACTGAAAAGTCCACCTAACGCCTGCCGGTCTCGTGGAGAGAGAAGGGGTTCGTCTTTGTGCTTATGTTTATGCTTGTGCTTTCTCTTATGAAGACGGACCCCTGCAAGCCCACCTGCACCACCAGTGCTCAGGGATCCCAGCCCCTCTCCTCTTACAGTAGGCCCCTGGAGGGGACCGCTAGTGTTGCGAATCTTAGCCCCCGCCTGCAACTTTGAGAGTCCACTGGAGTGGAAAGCCTTGGGAGGAGGAGGGACAGCAGGCCTCATAAAAGGAGATGGAGGTGCAGGTCCAAGTGAGTGGTGGGGCAGGTAAAATGGAGGGGTGGGGGGGAAGTAGCCCAGATTCAGAGGAGGAGCGTAAGGCAATGCGTATGGCGCTGCATAGTAATTTCCCCCTCCCAGCGGAAAACCGTACCCTTGAACAAATGGCAGTTTTGATGTGATTGGCTCGCTGGCTTTGGCTGGCCGGCCACGTCTTCTTTTAGCCTTCAGATCGGCACTCCGGCGTAGGTAAGAGCTCGCATCACAGGGGTAAGCGTCATAGCTAATCGGGTAATAATGATGAAAGTTGAGTCGGAAAATGGAAGGATATGGATGCTGGGGGTAGCAGGTGTATTGTCTGTGAGACACTCGTAGCTGCTGGAGTTTTACCACAACCTAAAAGAAATTTAAAAGTGAAGAAGAAGAAAAAACCTTTAGTGTCTATACATTACAATGACCAATCCCAAAATAAAGGTACAATTTATTATGTTTTATCTCACCTCTTCCAGTTCAGATAGAAAGTGAAGGTGATCTTGGCTCTGTAAGCACTTCCTCTTTCTTCGATGATGCTTCTGCTTCTTTTCCTGCTGTGACAGGTAGTTATCCACGGCAGCAACTTGCCGTTCACAGCGTGTTCTGCTGTTTCTGCTGGACGCATCCAGAGCGGCCGCCTCCGGAGATTCAAACCCACACAAGTCAAATGAATACCTGCATGAACACAGCAATAATCACATTAAACTTCCACATTTATGGGTATTTCTCAGTCTAGTGGATAAAAGAAAGTAAAGGTTCAAGGCAGTAAAATAGGTATTAGCGTATTGTACCTGCGGCGAGAAGCAGGACCCTTCTCAGTTTGATCTGACATGCTGTTGTTGTCTGTCCCAATCCCACTGTCGCTGGGAATTGTCTCCTCACTGTGGGACTCGCTGATAGGGGACAGGGTCACCTCTTTCACTGATGCCCCCTCTGATAGGTGGGAGGGGGAATTAGCCAGAAGGCGAGGAGGAGAAAGTTTCCAACCCCCTGAGAGAAAGCTCCTGCTTGGTGGTTTTAAAGGTAGGGCTGAGATGGGCTGCAAACTGGGCATTGTGGCATCAATGTTGGCTCTTAGGCACTGAGCACTTGAAGTGGGAGATGAGGTGGTTGAAGGCACTGCAGGGCTATCATAAAAACTGGACAAGGAGATAGACATTGGTGGCTTGTCCCTAGCAGTTTTGAGAAGGATGGAGCTCTGTGTTTCTGCTCTGGGCTTCCGCCCCCTCTTCTTTCCAATATATATGGTACCTCTCTTACTAACGTTGATCTGTTTTCCCAGCCGTGCCTCAATGGTGGTCGCCATGGCACTCATGGCTGAGGTGACAGGAGCTGAGGGTGACTTCAGAGCCAGAGAGCCATTCTGACTGGACCCTGAAAGGATTTCATTCAAGATGCTCTGCATTTTCCCAAGCTTTGTCTTATTCAGTGACCTGGGATGGCCTCTGCCACGCTTTACTTTCAGACTGTTGGAACTGTCATTAGACGTTATGGTGGCCATCTGCACTAATGTTGTTAGAGCATGTGTCTTTCTCCTGCGGTTTAGTCCTGCAGAAGTGTCCTTTGTCAGTGGGCTCGGAGGTGAGGTGGAAGTGCCCTCATGAATGGTCTCAACTGTTAGGAGTGGCTGTTTCTTTGGGCGCCCTCGTTTCCTCTTAATGGGAGCATGGACAGTTAGGCTGTCAATGTTGGTGTACAGTGGACTTGAAGGGGTGATTGGGAAAGCGGATGGTGGATCTGCTAATGTTGAGGGGCTACCCAGGTTGTCCCTCTGAGGTGATGTAAGACTGGTAGAAGTTTTAGTTTTCAGGTAGGACCATCTGTCATTGAGTTTGTTTGGTTTGGAATGGACTGCAGAACCACTGCTGTTGCTGGGGCTAGGACTCAGGTCAGCTCTGCATCTAGGGCTTGGACTTGGGCTAAGGTTGGCCCTGGGTTTTGGACTGGGGACTGGACTGATGCTGCCCCTGGACATGGGACTGGGAATTTTGCGATTTGCGTTAAGATTAGACTTGTTGATGTGATTGTATATAGGCTCTCTGAGTTTGAGGATATCTGCGCCACTCCTCGGGCGACCCACAGAAGTCTTTTTCACCCTGTTTGCAGTCTGATCTGACTCCTGGTCAGGCCCACTTGTAACTGCCTCTCCTCTTTCTGCTTTGTCTGCCCACTCTCCTTTATCCCTCTTATCACTCTTATCTCCCTTTTCCGCTTTTTCAATCCGTTCTGTACTACCATCAGCCTGACTTTTAAGACGAGTATAATTTTTATGAGTCTCTGTCTTGTGTGCTAATTTGGGTTCTGGGGGTCCACCAAGGAGTTTCTCAGTAGCATCCAGAGTCTGAAGCTGCATTTGCTCCTCCAAAGGAAAGGATTCATCAAACAAAGGTCTCCTCCGCTTCTTCCTTCCTTTTCCATCCTCTGCCAGAATGAGCACTTCTCTCTCCTCTTCATCTCCTCTCCTTCCAGCATTTGTTTGCGCTCTTTCTTCTTTTCGCCGTTCTTCTCTTTCATCGCGGAGCTGCTCGGCCATGTCTTCTTGCCTGTATTTCTGCCTCTCTTCTGAATTACCTGGACTCTCTGATCCTCCTTCTGGCTGCTTTCCCCAATGTGTATCAGCACCATGGGGATTACAGAGCACTTTCTGAGAGTCCTTCCTGCCATACTTCCTCTTGATGTTTCCAAAGAGCTGCTCACTGACTTCTTGCAAACCCTTGTCCCTGGAGAAAAAACATAAATAGACAATGTAGTTAGAGTAAAAGAAGAATGCTTTGTACCAATACAACTCAGCATCAATACAGACAACTCTTATTTTTGTTTTATCCAACAAAAAGCACAAGTCTACCTGCTCAGAGAGGTAAGGTTGAGAATGCTGGCATCCGTAACCACTGGCAACTGTAAGTCTGGGGTCATGGATCTCTGAGGTGAGGGACTTGGTGTAGCTGTTCGTGAATACAGTTGCGCTGGATCAAGCATAGAACTTCTACCTGCTCCAGGCAACTCTCCGGCTGGCTCAGAGTCTGCTGAATGAACCGGGGACGGAAAAGGTGCTGTAGACGAAATCCACTCTGGACCGATTTGGTGTTGTTGTGTATTTACGTGTTGGAATTTCTGTGTGAGGCTATGCTGCGTTGGCTGTGTGTTCGAGAGAGAATGTGCAGAAGGAAGGGGGCTGCGAAGCTGGTGTTTGGGCAGAGTGTGATCTCCCAGAAGTTGTAGAAGGCCTCCTTCTCTCTGCTCCGGCATTCTGAACTGACGCTCGTATGTCTGGAGACAACAGAAAGGAGAATCACACTGGTTATTACATACTGACTGCAATCACTCGGCAGGTTTGAATAGTTGCAGACAAATGAGATAATCATATTGTAATCAGAAAACTATTGCAACTTTGTTTCCTGTTTGCACAAGCATCAAAAAGTATTCACAGAAAGATCATGTGGGCAGCAACACCAGTTTAAGATAGATTTTCCTTTTGCAAGCACATTTAAATCAGCGAATTGTTGCGCTCTAACATGGCATTCAGCTCTTTTTGCAGCAGAAGGAAATATTTTAATACGTCTTTTGTGCATGAGTGAACAATGTGCAACAAAACAAAGGGCTTGTTTACAGAGCAATTAAATTCCTGTGGCAAGGATGTTGCATGCTGTGAGTGCAAGGGAGGGATGTCTGAATAGACACAGCATTATTATGCACAGTAGCTTAACTCAGCCACGTCTCTGCCCTAGATCTAGATTTTTTTTGTTATGTACGTATTGTCTTTATATTGAGCATCCTTACAAAATAACTGTCTAAAACTCATGAGGAAAAAACAATGTTTTGGACTAAAACCGCTGTCTGGACACAACTGCATGTACAATATTTTGATGAACTGTATTAGATAAAAAATAAAAAAACCTGCTTAATGTATCACTGCTGCATAATCAGTGTGAAGTTGGAAGATGAGAAATAGAGCAGCGGATGGCCTTTGTGGTTTAGCCTGTTATTAACAGACTCAGTATGACGCAACAAGACACTGCTCTGCTGCGCAGCAGGGAGATGTAACCTAACCACAGGCTCGCCTCTCATGGTCATGTACACACAGGCGTGCAAGTGTGCACATACACACACACACACTTCAACACATTTTAAAGACTACAAAACCCAGGTTTATATACAGTAAAACTAAACTAATTTATAAACGAATGTACTAACATTTACTCATGCACACCACAATTAAACCGACTTAGGACAGTGTATGTATTTGTGCACCTTCCATGTTTCCCCTGCTAATGCTTTCCTCTGACATTATCATTTTTGTCTATTTTACATCACTTTTTTTTTTTACTGTCTTTCTACAGTCAGCTGTCAAAGAGTGAGAGCAGTTTCCACACAGTTTGTAATAGTCTTTAATGGCCAGACGCAAATGCACAAGTGCAGCAAACACACAGCCATGGAGCACTATAGCTCTCATGCGAATAAAAAGACTCCAAAGCAAACATTACGTGTAAATGATTAACAAAACGCAGAAAAAAAACAAGTGAGCCCACATTTACTGTATCAGCTCAGTTATTGTTCATGTGCACACAGAAGAGCCTCGGTGAGTCCAAAGAGGAATAAGATGACAGACACCTGAAACCCACTTGGTTTCTCATTTAACCTGTCCTAGAATACCTGCTGTTTCAGGTTAAAGGAGGGCACAGAAGACAGACGAGGAGATGAGAGGGGGGTGGGAGTTTTTAAAGTGAGACAGACACACAGAAACACATTAAATACATCCTCCCCCCAGACCACAATACAACCGCATAGAGATAATAAGAGGAGGCACCAACACCTTTCCCTTACAGATAAAAGAGCAAAAGAGAAAAGAAAGGGACAAAAAAAATATTAGAAATAACCCTCACCTCTCCCCTCCTCCCTTTTCCGTTTGTGGCTGGGTTATGTTGGCACCATTTCAGCTTTTTGTTCTTAGTTTCCTCTCTGCTACCTCCCTCTCCTTCACCACCCCTCCTCTACAGCTACCTCCATGAGGCATTTCCAGGGAAAATGCATACACTGTCTCATACTCACACAAGCAAATGTAAATAGTGGTCATCATAAGAACAGAAGGTACTTGTGTCAGTGTTGTAGTCAACAAAGTGGTAAAAATAAAATCTACGCTGTCCTTACCTTTACCATTCAGAGAGTCAGAGTCAGAGAATCTTTATTGTCATTTGCACCACATGTGGTACATGTGATGAAACGAAATTATGTACACAGGGTCCCAGTTACATCCAACAATAAAATGCAAAATAAAAATATTACTAAGATCTAAGATGTGAACTAAGAAAAACACCAACTAAAAATACACTAAGCACGAACATCATAGAAAAATATTACTTCAAACAGCAGCACAAATATGAGTTTGTATGAGTAGATGAGCACAGCAACCTGAAAGCTGATTCCTGGCTGCTCACACAGACTGACAAGCTCACTTTTAATACTCACTTAATATTTTTCCTAAATTACTTTTGAGTTTTATGCCATGTAGGTTCTTATCTGTTCCTAACCCTGCAGGGTTTCATCAGCTCTTAAGAAAAGCACAGCTGTGCAGCAAAAAATAAAAATAAATAAATAAGAAATATATTTTGTTCATGCATTGTCCACTTCTGTCTTGCCCTGTGTGAAAAGGCCACCACCCTCTCTGTGTGTTACTGTGCAGCTGCAGTAGGGGGCAGAGTTCAGGAAATTAGGAAATCAGCACAAGCATGGACTCTGACCTTTATGCCACTTGTGAGACTTGTGAGACTTCAACCTTTCCCACACCGTCCTTCATCTGCCAGTCACAACCAGGTGAAAAAGATAAGGACACGGATCCCTCGCACATGTTTGGTCCTCAACTCAACTAGTGCACCCTCGTTCCTGCGAGTGCTTGGCTGTGTCACAAGAGTTGAACAAGTGCTTCTGGCTTTAACGCTGCTGGATTCAGCCACACAAAGACCCAGCACCTATATGCACGTGGACGTGAAGCTCCACATTCCTTTCTGGTGGTGATATAACCATGAGATAAGGTCAGAACGCAGCCGCAGAGGAGGTCAGGGATAATATGTGACTAAGTGCTGCAAAACACAACTGAAAGGCACCTTTTGCAAACGAGTCAGCATAAATTTACAGACAAAAAAATATGTGGGAGTGTGCGCCTGAACGTGTCACGCTCAGAAATCGAAGTCTGGACTTAAAGGCACTGTTCTTTTTCTGGTTTCTTCAAAGGGAAGGGGGGTGGAGGTTGAGTCGAGCGTCTTCCTTTTGCAAACACAGCGACTGAACACCCTGACTGCACTATCCTACAGGGAAAGAACACCCTAAACAGGCACACCCAAAGCTCCCAAACCGCCACACACATGCACACGTAGAACCCAGAGCATGCATGTACACAAAACTCCGTGCCCAGACGCACACAAACACGCTGCCCTTCAAATAGTTTTTGGCAGCCTTTTATTTGGCAGCACGCCCAGCGGTTAGAGCGTTTCATTTTTTTTTTCTTCCTATGTATGGAACTGG
>JARVLU010001462.1:19400788-19411401 GCA_031762415.1 Simpsonichthys santanae
GATAACAAACCATTGCAATAGTCCAGTCTAGACGTGACAAATGCATGAACCAGTTTTTCTGCATCATTTTTAGATAAAGATGTTTCTAATTTTAGTCACACAGGTGGAAGAAGGTGGTTCTAGTAATGTTTTTAATGTGGGGGATAAAAGACGTCCTGATCAAAAACAACACCAAGGTTTTTAACATTAGAGCTGGAGGTCAAATTAATTTTGCCAAGGAGGGTGAATTAAAAAATTTTCACAAAACTTTGCTTCTCAAATTCAGCAGGTCTTTTCTGACTGCCACTGAAGCAGTTTTCTGTTTGAAGCCACAGCAATGTTCTTATTTACATTACTTTACTCTAGTTTTGCCTCTTTTTTTGTCATGCACTTTGTTGTTTGTTCAGAGAAGCTTTTTGGAGTCTAAAATTGAAAAGAAAAACCCAGTTTTTCTCTGTGGTGCGTTCTGCCTGTTCCCCCTCTTCTCGTTTCCCTGACTCGGTGACAAAAGCTGTTTAATTTATTCATCTGTGGCCTTTGTTTGTGTTCACTGACAGTTGGTTGTAAGGCCTCTCTTACAGGCTGCAGAGAACGAAGGATGAATGAGGGCTCCATGGAGAGAGGTTGCATTTGTTGTTGTCTTTCTGGTCCTTTTTAGAGGCGTGACGGAGAGAATAGACACTTCTGGGCCCTTTCACTGAGGCTGTGCACTATACAAACATGAGTAAAGGTGGGTTTCCTTTCACCACCATAATGATCTAATCTTGGTGTTTTGGGTCTGTGGTTTTGGTTAACAGATCCCCTTCTACAACCAGCTGTGTGAGCAGATGAATGCCGGGGAAAACTGCAAAACTCTAGTTGGATACTCTGCTGTCTACAAGATGTGCTTTGGAATGGCCTGCTTCTTCTTCTTCTTCTTCATCATCACCTTTCGAATCAACAGCAGCGTCGGCTGCAGGGCGGCCATACATAATGGGTATAAAGAACTTAATCTTTTTTATCCGTTTGTTACACAGTTCAGTCATCTGTAGGCTTTTAGACACCAAACTTGGGTACTTTTATTTTGAAAGAAAGCCAAATACAAAAAAAGGTGAGGGCTGCATATTAAAGCAGGAGTTCAGATCTTTTGAAGTGGGCTGCTGTGAAAAGGTTACAAACATTTAATATTTTACTTGTTGTAAGTAGCTCGTTGAACAACCTCATTTTGGAGAAAAAGTCTAATTCTGACTGGACTGACGAGCGAACAGCTAATGTGTGGGCCGAGACTAAAGTAGATTGTTTTGATCTTGAAACTCCAGTGTCAAAAATTTAAGCAGCTCTTGTCAACTTTAATTTATCTAAATTTATATTGCCATCAGTTTGACAGTGCATGGTTATTTAAGTGATTTGTCTGTTTGCAAGCACAAAAGCCAGCTGTAGCACATTCAGTACCACCTGGAGCACTTCTGATTACAAATATATTTTTGCTTCAGTACCTGTGATGCAACTCTGGTGGCAACATAAAGGCTTATGAAACTGCACTCGTGAATCACTGTTTTTTTTTCCCAAGATGGTGGAAATCCACTTTAGTCTTGGGTCCACTCAGACTTGTTGTTGTCTGTAAGATTTGAATGAAATTGTATTTATTCAGACTGAGTTCACTGTAAGAGCTATTTACAACAAAAATGATCTTGATTGACTTTTAACTTTCTCACAGAAGCCATCTTCAATAATTATGAAGATTTCTTTCAAGCAGGTAGTTTCTTTTTTGTGTGTGAATTAACAAAATTATATTACTCTTGCTTTATGTTCTAAGGGAGAAAATATACTCAATATAGCAACTCCAGGAGTAAAATACTGTATGTTCCTTTTAAGGATATTTTATGTAGTTCTTCTTACTCTAAGAAGTCTGTATTGGCATAATAATTTGAATTATTCTACCAGCTACTATGAAAATCATTAAAACTGCAGCCATTTTACTAAGAAGCATCTTTTTTTTTCTGTTTTTAGTTTGATTCTTCTATATACTGTATGTTTTTATATCAATTGCTAGATTCTGGCTGCTCAAGTTTATTTTGCTGGCGGGTTGCTGCGCTGGAGCTTTCTTCCTCCCACAAGAGGAAACCTTTGAGAAAGGTAAAAACCAAAATTAAAAAATAAACTATTTATCTCTTTAAAAAATCCTATATTTTATGACTTGGCTGTGAAGAGGCTTTTTACATGTCTGCCTTTGGACTGGCACTGTTAAAATGAAAAAAAAAAACAAACAAAAAAAGTAAAAAGCAAATTTAATTCTACTTGTGCTGAAAAAAAAAAGTGTAAAATATCAGTTTACTTTAAAAAAATGTCTATAAAATTGCACAATTTTAATTTACTATGTATAAAATGTTATTGTTGTAGCTGCTGAAACAGAGAGCTAATGTGCAGAGCAGTGTTACATGCAGGGGAGGCAGAAACGTTTGACAAAACAGAAAAGTCTGAGGAGTTCTTCCATATTATGAGAGGACAGATGTAAGCGCTAAGTTTTTATAGACCAATGTGTGTTCGGGACTTTGATCGTTTATCAGTTCCACACTTCCTTCCCTGCCACAGTTTGGCGCTTCATCGGAGCTGTGGGCGGGTCGTTCTTCCTGCTGATCCAGCTCCTGTTGTTGGTGGAGTTTGCATACAGATGGAACACAAACTGGTGAGAGCCACACACCTTTTGGTTTGGTTTCCTCCTCTGTTGGACTTGCAGGCTCACCGTGGGGGACGTCACTTAAATAAAATCTGTGTCCTGCTTTTTGTTTTGATGTTGAACATCTCAAAAGGGTGGAATGTGTTCTTCTGTGGGATTGTTTGGGTGAAAAGAGGAAGTCAGCTGGCTTACTTCAGTGCATGGGCGGTGGCGAAGCGTGCAGATCTGGCAGCTTCCACAGATCAGAAGACTCACTGAATGCACGCAGTTTACAAGTTTAGCTTTCAGTTCACACAGACACTAGTCAAATGTTTCTCAGATGTATCTGTTGTAGTAAATTCAAAGCCACAATAGCTGTCAAAATGCATCTTTTTTATAAAATTTTTAAGGTACCGGTACGTGAGTCATTTTTTTGATGGAACTAGACCGGTAATCACAATAAATATGCATCAGTCACAGCCAAAAAAATAATCAGCAGTCATGATTTGTGGTCTGTTTATATTCAAACATTGATGAGTGGACTTCTGTCAGTCCCAGTGTGGAGACAGATTATAGCTATGTTTACATGGACATAAGTTTAAACGGCCATTTGGAATAAAAATGCGTCATGTAAACAGCCCGTTCAGATTATTCTTTGTTGGTTCAGCTCGATCCAATAGAATTTGTAATCAGAATGAGACGGGTGGTTTATGCCAGTTAATAATCTAAACGGTGTGCATGCAAACACTTAATCTGATCTTAATTTTGGAAAACTGACCTGACTGCACATGTGCGACCTGTCTACCTTGTGTATTTCCACCTGGCTAGATGCTAATATGTTGGAAGTAAATTTGGTCAGTGAGCAACACAACATTTCTACTAGAAACTTTGAAAGAGCTCAAAATGATCTGTATCACCTGTAGCTCAGTCAGGGAGTGCGGTAACGTCTCCACCGTCATTAAAACCTGTCGCGGGTCCATTTTGGGTGCTCACGTTCATCCCGTAAGTAGAGCTGCCTCTTCAATGTTTTTTTAAGGAGAGTTTACCACTCTGCACATGTCAGTACTTGTGTTCAGAACCAAGCCCGCTCGTCGTGAGCGGATTGGGCCCACGTAAACGATGCATTCAAATTATTTAATCTGAAAACATTTCAATCCAGTCAAAGAATTTTGCACATGTAAACACATACACTGAGTCGGTAAATGATTCCCTGACTGTACACGTTCAGCAAAAAATAATAGAATCAGGGACAAAAGTGAAAAGATAGTTCTTCTCTCTTCTTTTGAAAAGAAATGGCAATTACAAGCTTTAAGGACGAGCAGACGGAAGAAGAGTTTGTGTGAAGAAAATGGACAGTGAAAAGTGTTGAAGGACAAGTTGGGGTCATGTGGAAATGAACTGAGTCAGGATGGGATAATTTCCTGTAACTGCAGAATTCAGCTGTAACACTGTTTTTAACACCCAATCATTTAATGATGTAGAAGTTGTGTTAGAAGTATAGAAATTCTAATGAAAACAAAAAATGGATGTGTTTTTACAACTTAAAACCTTTCTAAATGTGCACGTTTTGGTCGCTGAGTATTAAACTTGAATGTTCAGCTTTTGTATTTGCAAACTGTAAATTGATCCTGTCCTCTCCTCAGAATGAAATTATAACTCATCAAACATTATTTTCTTCTATCATTTTCTCCAGGTCAATTCCTCCTGGGTCACTTCTTTTTTAAGTTTTCACCCCTGTTGACTTCAGTTTTTTAACTCCCTGGTTTTCATTGTGTTTTTTTTGTTTTTTCCTTTGTGCTCCTTGTTTTCTCTCCCTTCACTCTTTCTGCCTGCAGGAGTTCGGGGGTGGAGTATAACCGTCTGTGGTACGCAGCGTTGGCCTTTGTCACTCTGGTTCTGTTCAGTGTTGCTGTGGGAGCTGTGGTCTTTATGGGAGTGTACTACACACACCCTGAGGCTTGTTTATTGAACAAGGTTTTCCTGGGCATCAATAGCAGCCTCTGCCTTATTGTTTCGCTCCTCGCCATTTCCCCCTTCATACAAAAATGTAAGAAGCCATACTTGCCAGTCCTTTATCTCGTTTGACTTTTAATTTTTTATTGCAGTTTACTGTATCAAAACAATTAACCAACATTATGTTTTAAGTGGGTAGACTTATTGTCGTGTCAGAGTAAAAAGCTTAAAAATCTTCCTAAATATAGACATTTCACATTTTTTGCGTTAACTTTTGTGTGTTTACAGTGCAGCCCAAATCCGGCCCGTTGCAGCCAGGGGTCATCAGTGTGTACGTCATGTACCTCACCTTCTCAGCCTTCTCCAGCAAACCAAAGGAATGTGAGTACAAACTCATATCTAGACAAAGCAGACACACCCATAAATCAAAACTACCGTATGTTTCGGACTTTAAGTCACACTTTTTTTCATAGTTTGGCCAGTCCTGTGACATATAATCTGAAGCCACTTATACGTTTTTTTTTTCCCCCTATTCATGACGCAATTTTTGACTGAGGCGTTCAATGTTCATTCATACTGACATGAACCAAAGAGTAAACATTACCACTTGCAGCTGCGAGAGGGCCCTCTAGGCTTTTGACAACTATATGTTGTTCCTCCTCTGCTAACCCCGCCCATCTTCCTCCGGAGTTAACGGAGCTGTTCAGAAGTGACATCGAGGATGGTAACTTGCTTGTCGGACTCGTTGGCTTGTTATGTTAATTAAGCCTGTTCAGGATCACAGGTGCGTTCTGTGTGCGGGCGCCTCATGCAAACATATAACCGTCGGGAGCACAAGTCCATAGGGGCGGGCGCTCAACCTTTGTCTCTGCTGTGACGGACAGAAAATAAAAGGGAGGGTGCGGGGGGAGGTGTCTTTCTTTCCCCATCGCTACAGTGCAGCTTCAGTGAGACCAGGCAAGAGCGGCTTGTTTATTTGAAATAATAAAGCGTGACCTGAACCGAGCCTTTAGTCCAGTCCCTTGGCAACCACTGAGCGGGCCAGGCCACCGGGAAATGTCCAGATGCTCCCAACGGACAGTCCGCCTCGTTGTTATTTCAGACAAAATGTCTGTTCTTGCACGTTGTAAAATACATTTCTAATAAATGAGACTTGTACTCCGAAGTGACTTACAGTATACATATATGTTTTTCCTCTTCATGAGGCATTTTTTGACTGCTGCAACCTATACTCAGGAGCGACGTATAATCTGGAAAATACGGTAATTTGGATGGATAGATAGATACTTTATTAATCCCAAGAGGAAATTCAAGGCATTCAGGGTATGAATAAGTGTTATTTACATTGAATGGCAAGCATTTTCAAGCTTTGCTTATTCCTGCACTGGATCATTTGTATGTTAATAACTAAAAAAAAAAAAAAGAGGTCCTAAAAGGTATTTAAATTTGAAATATTTTACGGTGGAATATTTTCTCTACAAGTTTTGTCATTTCCTTTATGTTTGCCCTTTCTTTTTAGTTTTAGAGATAGATGGTAGGAACGAAACTGTGTGCGTGTTCCCCTTCAACTCTGGCACAGAAAGCGACAAGAAGATTGTCACCGCAATTGGAACCATCATCCTGTTCGCCTGCATCCTTTACTCTTGGTAAGACGAACATATTAACGTTTTACATCATGGCTTGAACCATCACAAAAATATATTGCACCCTTATCTTTAAATAGTTTTATTTTTGAAGCAGTCCCCTTCAGTGATTAGGACAAGTTCAACACACATGCCCTTGCAAAAGTTGTTTTGAGCCAAGTTTGTTAAAAATGTCTATCCACTAGTGCAGACTGATCAGCTGACACTTTCAAACAGCTGCATACTTGTAAATATTTTATTTTTTCCCCTTTGTTTAGCAGTAATAATGCACGGTTGTGGCAGCCCTAACCACTTGTGTGTGTTAACACCTGTAATTCCCTGGTCTGCACCAACTTTATTCTGATTTTCTTGACAAGAACTACTTGGAAGAGGTTCAAGTTTTGTTTGGCGTTTGTTTTTGGTTGACATTCTGATGCTCTTTGTGTAACTATGGATTTTTAAAATTCTTAATAACTGCATTTACCCTAACCTAAACCAGATGGCAAAATGAACGACACCCTAAGCAGCTCCTTGAATACGTGTTAAAGAGCTCAGTTGTCTCAGAATGTCCTACCCCTTAAAGATGCAAGTATGCATCTTTTTATGCTGTCTTAAAGTAGTGATGTACAGCGACGACCGGCAGTAGTTTTTGGAATCCTATAGCGACACAGAGAGTTTAGTTTTTATTGGCTGTGGCAGAGCAGAGAGGCTGTGGGAGACTCAAACTGAGGCTTTTTGTTCACATGTGTTTCCCATCGAGTGGAGGCATCCTGTCTCTTGTGGTTGTTCCCTTTTAAAGGCAGAAATTAGCCCCTATGGCCATCCAAAACTGTAAATTATTGTTGGGGGGGTAATATGATGGAGTTCTAACCTTTTTCTGTCTTTCTTTGCCTTCCCCTTTCTGTTTGTCTTTGTTTCCTCGCTGTAGTTTGAACTCCACCACAAGGCGAAGCTCTGCTGCGCTCAGGGTGTACAGGGACTACGAGCCAGAGACTGAGGTAAATGCACAAACATTCAGACCTCACAGGGTGTGGGAGGGAAATTAAATTTACAGGCTTGTTAAAAACATTAACATACAATCCCTAATTTAGACATCGCTATCAGCCCAGTAGGACATGAAGCATCTGTCTGGTTTTATCCAGCTCAGTTCTGACCTGAATGTCTTCTTTGTTTTGTAGAGAGCTCGCTGCTGCTTCTGCTGGGGGAATGACACGGGTGAGAAACTGATTAAGGAACATGTTTTTTCATGAAGTACCAGCCCCATTTACCTTCTCACCACACAGTGTGTATGCACACTTAATGTTATTCCATAACCAGCGTGAGTGTGGTGAAAAAGCATTGGTCAACAAACCCAGATGATGTCACTGTTACTAGGTTGGTGTAACACTAAGACCAGAGTGAAACAAAAGTGTGTTCGCACTGCCACCTGCTGGAAGTCAGACATGAGATGATAAACCAACATGAAGCGATGGCGTTTTGTTTCTTCACTGACGTTTCAGCCTCCCTGAAAGAGTCTTTGTGTTTTTTTTTTTTTTCAGAAGAAAACGATGAGGAAAAAACTGGTTCGGGTCAGAACGTGATATATGATGAACAAGAAGGAACCATCTACTCCTACTGCTACTTCCACTTTGTCTTCTTTTTGGGCTCCCTTTACGTCATGATGACCGTCACCAACTGGTTCCAGTAAGCGATCCTTCAACATGTGCATAGAAGAGCTTAAGGAATGGCCAAAGTACATTTGGAAAAAAATAAATAAAAATGCATGGCAAAAATACTTTAAGCAGATTTTATAATCAATGTTGTGCGATGTCAGCTGATATTTTCTATTTTTGCTGCAGTTCTCTGTTTGATTGCACCTATATTTACTTTTATCTATTTTGCATGAGCTTTTTTCTGTTTCAGGCCTTTGAACTATTAGGTTTCTCTTTAGCCACCACTGATATATTCATTTTGTATTGATGATAGTAAGGCCCCTCTGTCCTGCTCAGCTGTCTAACTACTCACCTCTCTTGCAGTTACGATGACCATAAGATCGAGATGCTGTTGGACGGGAGCTGGTCATTGTTTTGGCTCAAGATGGTCTCCTGTTGGGCCTGTCTCCTCGTCTACATCATGACCCTCATCGCTCCGATGATGTGCCCGAAGCACTTCGAGGCCTAAATCAAACATTCTTACAGAAATGCCCACCTGCCCTGTGGCCATGATGAGCTTGGGAGCACCATACTCCCTCTCTGTATCGCTAAACACAACCCCACACTACCCTCAAAATTTAAAAAAATATATATATCTGTTGCCTTTTGTTTTGTATGTTACAGTCTTTGTTTTACAATTAAGCTGTAAATTCATTACTGGTAATTTGTTTTTATTATTATTTTGCTACCACTGACTGGAATTTTGTATTACTTATAGGTTTGAAGTGAAATGGAAAAAAAAAAAGCTGTTGGAGCTGAGTTACAATGAAAACTTCTGACTTGAACGTGATCGTTTATACATGTTCCGTAGACTTTTTTTTAACGGATTCCCATTTTTCTTCTCTCAGCCAGGTATCTGCGAAGTCAAACCAGAAAATTGTAGCAAGGTTTGAGCCAAACTTTGAGTTTTGGGACAAATTTACTTCAAGAGAAATGACAAAAGACTTATTTATTTAAAGGTAAATTAAAATAGATAAGGCCCTAACTTGGTTCAAAAACTCATTTCTCAGGCTCACGTTTAATTCTGTGTTGATAATTTTATATGTTGTTTTTTTGTAGTTTTTCTATGCAACAGAATAAGAGCTTCTTAGTATTAATCACCTCCTGTTGTGAAGTTCCCATCTAGAGAATAATAGTAAAGTTTTTATTATTATCTGTGCTCCCTTTGAGCCAATCATTTTCTTAGGAAAGTTTACATCATTTCTGTATTTCCAGTCGTCATTGTGCAGGGCAGCCCTCTTTAAATGAACCTGCCTTTTGTGAGTCTGACTTCAGTGAAGTTCCCCCTCTCTGGAAGAGCTCCACCAACTCAATGCTGCATTCGCCAAAGGTAGACGAGACAACGGAAATAAATGAAAACTATTCAAATTATTTGGTCTGCTACAGAGAAAGGAACTTTGTTAGCTTGTATTTACACATTCCTAACCCAACTTTTGTTTTATGTACAAGAAAATACCTTTTGGGTTGTTTTTGTTACGTGTGTCAGCACATCATGCTGGTTAGAGTGGTCCATCATGGCTGATTTTAGGTGATTTATTCAACACTGGATGTTGAGTTTACTGCCATAATAAGATCTATTCCTGTATTAATTGTGTAGTAAATACAGAATATTGTATAAGCAGGTCAGCTTTTTTTCTTCTAATATATTTTACAGACAAATAACCTGTGAACAATTTGGCTGCAGGCCTATAATCTGGATATTCTACTTTGAATTTGCTTTTTTGCTTAAACTTCTTTTGTGAAACTATTTCTGCATTTTTTTTTTTTTTTTTTTTTTTTTTAATATCCACTTTGAATGTAGAAATGTAATGGTGCTTTCAAACACCCACAAAAACTTGGAAAACAATGAACATAAGACTGTAAAGGTGAAAGACCTCAGTGAGATTTGACCAAATTGTTTGTAAGACAAACATAAAGGTTACATGCAGCTCACCAGAATCACATTACTTCATTAAAATGTTCAAAAAAAAGTTGTGTCCTTTATCAGTCTCATTTTGTTTTAATTATTTTAAACACACAAAAACATTTTAATTGTGCAAAATTGTAAAGGTACTCATTACAATGTCATCAAGACAAAAACCTGCACTTTTTCCCTTCATATTGATGGTTAATGTGTCCTTGAACTTGTAAATGCTACTAAAGGATACAGCCAAAGTGACAGAAAATAGGTCCATAATGGACATTTGTGCATTGAGAAACTATTTAGGGTTGAGAAGTCAGATCATTTCTATGTATTTATACATATTCCAAAAATTTCTCGAAGAATGTAATTTGAAATAAACATGAAAAGAGTTTATTTTACCTGGTTTTGTAGAAAGTATATTTGTACACATGCACAGACTGCAGTCACATGACCCAAGCTTCCATGTGGTTTTCAGTGGATTCAGCAGTGCTTTGTTTACATTAAGTGTACCTACATTTCTGGATTGCATATCAGTATATCTGGCAAAACTTACATTTTGTGGTTTGAGTACCAATATTCACTGCCTGGCCAAAAAAAAAAAAAAAAGTTGCCACCTGGATTTAACTAAGCAAATAGGTACGAGCCTCCTATTGGATAATTTCTGCATGGGCAATTTACTTCAACTGGCAACAAGTTATTTAACCCCGACTGGTGCAATGGGTTGCTTCTCATTTTTTGAACAACCATGTCGAAAGACACATCACGTGGTCGTGGAAAAGATGTCGGTCTGTCTGAGAAGGGTCAAATCATTGGCATCAGGCAGAGACAAC
>JARVLU010001462.1:19411501-19425797 GCA_031762415.1 Simpsonichthys santanae
AAATAAAGGCATAATAAACACGACGGGTCAGTGGTGACGCATAATAAATGTGACTTATACGCCAGAAAAAACTGTATGCATCCCCGCTAACCCATTGCATTTATTATGCATTTATTTGATGGTCAAAACAGCTTCATTTTGCCTGGGTGGCATGGTGCCATCCATCCATCCATCCATCCATAGCGGCCAGAGCCTCTCCAGCGTTCTTCCGCCTGCACCAGCTGAGTGAAGCGAGCGCGCACGGGAGGACTCGCTCTTGCAGTTCTTAGAAATTTGACAAGATTAACACTTAAAAACAATTATTGTTTGCTCAACATTATAGCAAAGGTGTATCTCAGTTTAACTTTTCCTTAATGAATGCACTTTAATGGTCAAGACAGCTTCATTTTGCCTGCGCGGCGTCATCCATCCATCACGACCGGAGCTGCTAGCTCTCCAGCGTTCCTCCTCCACCTGCGCCAGTTGAATGAACTGAGCGTGCATGGGAGGACTCGCTGTTGCAGTTCTTAGAAATTTAAAGCATCACTTAGCGTTATGAATATGGACAAAAATACGTAGATGTCACTTCGGCATATGTCGCAGGACTGACAAATCTATGCAAAAAAACGTGACTTATACGCCAGAAAATACAGTACTAATGTTGATTGGTATTGCAATTATAAATGATAAATGGACTGTATAGCACATATCCATCTAGCCATATAAGTCTCACCTTTTTGGATGCAACTGGGACCCTGTGTACATAATTTCATTCCACCACATGTACCACATGTGGTGCGAATGACAAAGAATCTCTGACTGATTAACGATGCATAAATATGTGGTAGTAGTGGATTTTTTTTTTTTTCTGGACTACATTCTTGTGAAAAAGACAATCGTCTATAAATATGGAGCCTCATGGAAGACCATTCAAATGTTTTCCTTTCTGTTTTGTGTGCAGTTGAATTGTGACATTGTTAGCTTTGAGCAAAGCTAGGCTAGAAATACCTCCATGCTAAGCTAACCAGCTGTTTAGCGTTACAGTACTGCAATATCTGCAAAACACACCAAACCTCTAATCAAATCTGAGCGGTACTGGGTGAAATCTGTTTAAAATTCCCACATTTCCTCTGTTTCAAGACACCAGGCTCCCCCATTCATGAGTTAAATCTGTATTTGCATTAAAAAAAAAAAAAGTCTACTTAACAGAAGCCAGAAAAGTAAAGCATGTCTTTTTGGAAAGATGTCTCACTCCCACGCTCTCTGTAAATCATAAAGACTCTTCTTATCTTCTGATAGCTAAAACATGCAAGCATCGCAAGCACTTGGCGAGCACACATAATTCCCATCCACCACTCCAAGAAATACTTCCGCCAGTGTAAATCGAGGGCAGCTGACAAGACACGGACAGGACTTGGCACAACGTGCTCGTTTTATGTACGACATCTGGATAACGAGAACACCTGCACTGGGTGACCCTGCTGAGGAGATGAAGGGTGAATTAACGCGGGATCTGTTTAAGACGATGGGGATTTCATTTGTTTTTGTAGTTTGGGTGCTTTTATGAGATTTCACAGCTGCAAGTGTCAACAGTTAACCCATCAGCGCCTGGCCGAGCGAGGTTTGTTTAAGGTCATCTGGTGACATGGCCAGTGGACATGTGCTGTGGATGACCTTTGACTTAAGCTATTTGTTTTGTATTAAATCTGCATGCTTCAACATATTGTGCAAAATACCCCATTTTAACTACATTTCTGAAGAAACTGTAAAGCAAAACTCTTAGCATCGTGATGTATGAACTGTAAACCATGAGCCAAATGAAATGATGAAGCTGCTAGTGGCTCATTATGGTCACCATGGTAACTATATATGTCTCTCACTCTCTAGTTAATAACAGGTAGACAGAGACTGAAAATTAAGTCAGCACTGTGCAAAAACTACAAGTTGGATCACATAATAACTGTGAGTAGCAGAAAACTCTGTTCATACATGTGGATTTTAATGTTTCTACAGTGATTCATGCAGGAGATTTGACAATTTAAAGATCCTTCACGTTCACTTTTAACAATAATATTTTAGGCTCTAACAAATGAAGATTGTGGAAATTTAAGTGCCTTCTTTGTCTTCTGGGAAGATTTGAGAGAAAATCACAACTCCTATAGGAAAATTTCCACATCTTGATGTCTCATTTGTTTGTTTACCGACACAAATAAATACATATGGAGGTAAGAAGAGTTAGTTTGAAAGAATTTTACAGCTCAAAAGTTGGTGTGACATGTTTAAACCTCAAATGGCTTTTTTAACACCGGTAGTTATGTATGCCCGAGTTACACCACCTGGATTTAACTAAGCAAATAGGTACAAGCCTCCTATTGGATAATTAGAGCATGGGCAATTATCTTTCAGTTGGCAACAAGTTATTTAACCCCAACTGGTGCAATGAGTTGTTTCTCACGTCTAAAGACACATCGCGTGTCGTGGAAAAGATGTCTGTCTGTTTGAGAAGGGTCAAATCACTGGCATCAAGCAGAGAAAACAGCTGAGATTGCAGAAACTATTAAAATTAGGTTAAGAACTGTCCAACGCATTTTAAAAAACTGGAAGGATAGTAGGGACCCATTGTCTTCGCGGAAGAAATGTGGCTGGAAAAAAAAAATCCTGAATGATTGTAATTGGCGATCATTTAAACATTTGGTGAAATCAAATGGAAGAAAAACAATGGTAGCACTCAGGGCTATACAGTATTAAATAGTGAAACAGAGCATTTCCACATGCACAGTGTGTAGGTAACTCAAGGGATTGGGACTGAACAGCTGTAGCCTTAAAAAAAAAATACTAATCAGTGAGGCTTAACTGGAAAACAAGGCTTCAGTTTGCTATGGAGCATAAAGATTGGACTCTGGAGCAATGGAAGAAGGTCATGTGGTCTGATGAGTCCAGATTTACCCTGTTCCAGAGTGATGGGTGCATCAGGGTAAGAAGAGAGGCAGGTGAAGTGATGCACCCATCATGCCTAGTGTCTAGTCATCAATGCAAGATCTTGGTGAAAAATGAATGCAACGCTGGATGGAAATAGATCTTGTGACATTGCAGAAGCTTTTGAAACAATGCCCTTAGCAAATGCATGTCGTAATCAAAGCTAAAGGCGGGCCAACAAAATATTAATGTGACTTTTTTTTTTTTGGCCAGGCAGTGTAGCTTTGAGTCTAACTATAAAGTCTTGATGTAATTTAAAGTTATACACTGTATAGATAATTGATTTCCTTGTTTAAAAATGTATTGTTTTCCTTTACACTAAATGTAACTCTTGGTTTGTTTCACTAAATCCCAGCATCATATGTTGCCTTATTCTTCACACACTCTTCTGTTTTACTCTGCTTCTTTTCTTTCTTTTTTTTTTTTTTGTCTCAAAGATGTTGCTCCGCCCATTCACTTCACTCCACCCCCTGCCCCCTCACTCTGTTCTTGGCAGATCCTCAAAATCAGCAGGAATGGTGTCTGCAGGAAGGAGAAAAAACAAATCTCACAAGGATGTTTACATCTTGCACAGCTGCACCATTTGTAGTTCTCAGGCACTCACCGTTGCAGCGGTACTTCAGGTTGGACCAGATGATGTTCTCCTGAGAGAAGCAGAACACGCCCAACCTGCCGCCTCTCATGCTGGTATCGATAATCACACCTGTGTCCGCCACCAGGTTTGAGCCCTCATAAAAGCGAGCCCTGATTTGCACATGATTTGAAAACCACTAAGTTTATAAAGTGTGTTTTATGTGTGTGTATGATGTGTGTATGTGTGTGTTTGTACCTGATGTATCCAACCTGTGGTCTGTGCTGGAGGAACCACCGGTAGGACACCTTGTCCTTCCAGCCGACGTTCCTGGGGTCTTTCCACAAGAGATTCACCTGGTTGGTGGTGTTTCCTGTGTGCCAGAGGGAGTTCCTCATGTACTCCCCAGGACCTGTCTTTGACTTTACAACCTGTCACAAGTCACATAAGATCAGATGTGAAAAAAACAATCCAAATCCAACTAATGACAGCAGACACCCTTCACCCCACTGCACACACACCTTGAGTTGTATCCCTGGTTCTGCAACAGCTCTGAAGGGTGCAGCCTGCCAGTAGGTTTGCTCTGTCTGTTTCCACATCACCACGTAGAAGGAGGATGAGTCCTGGTAGCCGAAAATGAAGCCAGCATAATCATCGTCTGTCACTGTGTTCACATGGAATGTTCCTTCAAAGTCAACACCACTGAAAGCTTTATAGCCTGCAGATTGACATGGGAGAGCTAGTAAACTTTATTTACATAGCACCTTTCATTGATAAAATCACAAAGTGTTTTATAGAAATACAGAATACTAGAGGCTTAAAATAAAACAAAAAAGGCAAGAACAGCTGATAAAAAACATAACAGCTGATAAAAAACATAAGAACAGCTGATAAACATAGTAAGAACAGCTGATAAAAACAGTAAGAACAGCTGATAAAAACAGTACGAACAGCTGATAAAAACCATAAGAATAGCTGATGAATACAGTTAGAACAGCTGATAAAAACCATAAGCTGATAAAAACAGTAATAACAGCTGATAAAAACCACAAGAACAGCTGATAAATATAGTAAGAACAGCTGATAAAAACTAAGAACAGCGGATAAAAACAGTACGAACAGCTGATAAAAACCATAAGAACAGCTGATGAAAAGAGTATGAACAGCTGATTAAAAACCATAAGCTGATAAAAACCATAAGAACAGCTGATAAAAACTGTAAGAACAGCTGATAAAAACCATAAGAACAGCTGATAAAAATGGTAAGAACAGCTGATGAAAACCATAAGAACAGCTGATAAAAACTATAAGAACAGCTGACAAAAACCATAAGAACAGCTGATAAAAAAACTATAAGAACAGCTGACAAAAACCATAAGAATAGCTGATAAAAACCATATGAACAGCTGATAAAAATAGTAAGAGCAGCTGATAAAAACCATAAGAACAGCTGATAAAAACTGTAAGAACAGTTGATAAAAAACAGTAAGAACAGCTGATAAAAATTGTAAGAACAGCTGATAGAAACCATAAGAACAGCTGATAAAAACAGTAAGAACAGCTGATAAAAAACAGTAAGAACAGCTGATAAAAACAGTAAGAACAGCTGATAAAAATTGTAAGAAGAGCTGATAGAAACCATAAGAACAGCTGATAAAAACAGTAAGAACAGCTGATAAAAACAGTAAGAACAGCTGATAAAAACCATAAGCTGATAAAAACCATAAGAACAGCTGATAAAAACAGTAAGAACAGCTGATAGAAACAGTAAGAACAGCTGACAGAAACAGTAAGTAAAACTTTTGACTAAAGGCTTGTCTGAATAAAAATGTCTTAAGCTGCTTTTTAACAGAGAAGGTCACATGAAGAGACATGGGCAGGGCATTCCACAGCCTGGGGACTACGGCCTGAAAGGAAAGGTCACCCCGAGTTTTAAACTGGTCTTAGGGACCTTTAGGAGCTTCAACGCTGAAGACCGAAAGGTGTGAGCTGAAGAATAAGGGATCAACATTTCAGTGATGTATCGGAGGGCCTGTTCATTTAAAGCTCTAAAACTCACATTTTAAAATGACTGTAATTCTAAATTTGACAGGTAGCCAATGATGAGAAGATAAAACCGGTGTAATATGACTTTCTATGAGTTCCTGTTAAAAGAACTCGCAGCAACCTTCTGGACCAACTGGAGACGAGCGACAGCAAATTTGTTAAATAAAAAGGGAATTGCACACAGAATTAAAAGGGAAACATAGCAGTACTGACGAGAGGACTTGTGAATGAAAAGGAGAAATATATTTAAATCACACAGGTGACAATCTATTTACCTACCTACAGCAAGGCCAGGATCAGAGTTCATGGTCTGAACTATCTCCATACCCTGTCAGAAAGACATTTATTTATAACAACTCGCTGCAGAAGCAAACACGCCTGTCAACTCTAACAAAAGTACAACCATAATACAAGTTGACTGCAAAAAGTTATCAGTTGTAGATGTGATTTGTGCAAGTTTTATTCAAATTTGTCCATTGGTTCATAATGTACAGTATTTTGATAACAAACATGAGCAATAAGGCACATTTTACCTGGTTGAGTACCACCCAGTTGGGGTCTATCTGTGACTCTCCCTCTGGGTCCAGCACCACGGTCTGATAGGCTCTGAAGTCAGTCAGTGTGACCTCAGCATTCTCCGGGCAGTGGTCGATCCTATCTATCACGTTGTCTTGGTCAAAGTCCCCTTCGCACGCGTCTCCAACTTTGTCCACTGAAATCCATCCATGCAGAGTTATGAACACAGACGAAGCGCTCACTTTTCATAAACAGCTGAAGAAAAACAGGTGACACGAACTGTCTGAGTCCTTTTGGTCTGGGTTGGCGACCAGTCTACAGTTGTCATCATCGTCTGGTATGCCGTCATTATCATCATCACTGTCACATTCATCTCCCTGTAAAAAAAAAAAAAAAATGTGATTGGGCTTAAATAAAAATTATCTGACTAATTAATCAACAAACCCTAATTAAAAAAAAGTCAAGAAATGTATATAAAAACCATTCCATCCTTGTCAGTGTCCAGCTGAGACGAGTTGATGACAGTGGGACAGTTGTCCTTTGTGTTTTGGTGGCCGTCACCGTCACTGAATAAGAAAGACAAAATACAAGTGGGATGAGTAAAACATGGCAACATAGGAAACAAACAGTTCCAGACCATGATGGCTCTACCTGTCTATGTTGTCATCACAAGTATCTCCAACGAGGTCATTATCTGAGTCAGACTGCAGACAAAACAAGCAGTGATGAACAAACTTGGACCGAAGAACAGAAAAAAAAAAAAAAAACTAACACATTTGAAAGGGAGAAGAAAAAAGCATACAGGTACAGTATTTATTCTTTTTCTTTGTTTTGGTTAATTTATCAAAAGCTTTTTTAAGCTCTGATGTTAGTACAGTTTGATACCTGGTTGGGGTTGGCCAGATCAGGACAGCTGTCACAGGCGTCCCCAACGCCATCGTTATCTCTGTCCCTCTGATCTGCGTTGGGGACTTGTTGGCAGTTGTCAAGGACATTTTTCAAACCTGAAATCATAAACGATGTCATTTCTAAATCATGAGGGAAAAACAGTTGAGAAGGAGATGAAAAACAGCAGATCACAGCCTGCAGCTCAGTCAAAAGCATCAGCAGATGGCGGAGTTGGTTCGAATCGCCGGCAAAATAGTTTCCAGTTGGCCTTCAATGCCTGGCGGAGGCTCAGAGTGGAAAAATGCTCTAAGTGAGGAGGCAGACGTGAGCAAGTCCCCAGAAATGCGACCTTGGAGTCGAAAGCATTACCAAGCAATCACGGTGCAGGAGCGCTGCCAAACGAAAGCTAAAGACGCACGACACATGAGGGGAGAACGCAAAGGAAGGAGTTTTCTACTGGAGCAAATCAAAGGTCACAGTAAAGGTCAAGTCGAGTGATGTACGTGAGAAAAGTGTTTGAAGAAAACATTTGAGTGCAGGTGGATGCATTTTAACCTTCATACAGTTTGATGATCAAATACCTAAAATACGGTGAATTGAAAACAGGTCCACAACACACACACACACAAACAACACACACAAACAACACACACACACACAGAGAAAGAGAAAGGAGCAGGAGGATGTTTTGCACAAATAAATTGCTTCCAGACAACAGTTACAACAATAAGACACGTCCTTTCGCTCTTTCTTTCTCAAATTCCGGCAAGAAGGTTGCAAACTTGAACCAGCAAACTTCTCGCTGAAGGTAACAGCTCTACCCACTGCGCCACTGTGCTGCCCACAATAGAAACAGTGAAAGTACGTCACGTTTCGCCCCCTTCTCCTTACCTCCCCTCTGCACCACGCCCCGTTCTGCAATCAGTTCATGCTCTCCACCTGTCCCCATCCCTTTATATTCTCCCCTTTCCCTCGGTCAGCGCCAGATCCTCAAACTGGTTTCAATAGTAGAAATCCAGCGTACCTTGTCTTGTCTCTGGCCTTGCCACAAAACCTTCTTTGATTCGGACCACTTGCCTTGCCTGCCCCTTCACATTCTGTCAGCTCATCTGACTTCGGTTTACGACTCTGCGCCTCTTATCGACCATGACTTCGGATCACCAATTGGCTTTGGCTTCTGCTCTCTGCTTCCTCGTGCTTGACCCCTGCTTCGACTATCGGAGCACATATCTGGATTTCCCCGTTCTGGACCTCATCGTCTTCAATCTGCTCCGCTGTAACAGCTCACGCTGCAGGAGTGACATCACCGGCTTCAGTGCGACTAAAGCGCCTGCTACATCAATACAGAAGGTTAGTGAAAACCTCAGTACCCATCTGCACTCCCTCCTCCAAGTCAAGCTCACTAAAACGTCTGTCTTGACAGACTGGACCCAGCCCAGGGCCCAGACCTCCACCAGAAATTGTTTAAATACAATAAACTCTTTTAAACCACTCTTGGGTTGGTTGTGCTGATTCGAACTGGTCCTTGTCAAAGTATATTTATTATGCATCCCAAAGTAACCATGTAGAAAAAAAAAAACCTTTAACTGTCTTCTTGCGTTCCACTTGTATAATTTATCAGTTGCAGTAAATATTAATGCACTTACCATCTCCATCCATGTCATCATCACATTCATCTCCCAGACCATCTTGGTCTGTATCCCTCTGTGAGGGGTTATCGATCGTCTGGCAGTTGTCACAGGCGTCACCATGGAGATCCTTATCACTGTTCTTTTGATCGACATTAGGGACGATCCAGCAGTTATCCTGGGTCAGACACATCCAATTTACAGAACTCATTGACATAAGTACTTGTCTGTTTACAAAGTTAAAGGTTAAGTCACTCACATCTTCGTTAATAATGCCATCATTGTCTGCATCATTGTCACAGATGTCACCCATCCCGTCCCCATCTGCGTCCTCTTGGCCCGAGTTTGGCACCAATACACAGTTGTCCTGGAGAATAAACAGAAGAATGCAGATAATAGTGTTTTAATACAAGTGAGAATAAAATACATAACCCCAATTCTGGAAAAGTTGAGACATTATGTAAATAAAAACAGAATACAATCGTGTGTAAATCTCATAAACCCACATTTAATTTACAATGAAACATGGTAAATAAATCATGTTTAAACAAGAAATAGTTTTTTAAGGGAAATAATTGGGTAGTTCAGAATTTGATGGCAGCAACACATCTCAAAATAATGCAGAAGCAGCAACAAAAAGCTGTACAAACAAGTAGTGTACATACAGTAGATAAAAACAACTGGATAATTATTTGCAACTAATAAGGCTATTTCAAGTTCAAGAATCTTTATTATCCCCGAGGGGCAATTTGTTTCACAGTCAGTAGATATAAAACATTCATCCTCGTCAAGACATGGAGACATTAAAATTTACATGAAATCATCACTGTCCGTTGAGAAGCCTGATCAATACAGGGATGTATGAGATTTTCCATTCTGTTTGTTCTTCATCTGGGCAGAAGATACCTGCATCCAGATGGAAGCAACCTGAACTCACCATGGAGTGAAGGAACAGGATCTGCCAGAATCAGCCTGGCCTTGTTCACTGACCTATCTATCACAAGGTCAGTAAAAAGACTGGGTATAAAAAGAGCATTTTATAGAGACTGAGTCTCTCAGAAATTAAGATGGCCAGAAGTTAACTAATTTACAAAAAAAAAAAAAGTTAAATAAAGTGGAACAATTTCATAAGAATGTTTTCCAATGGAAAATTGTGAAGATCTCAAATATGCGATCATCTGCAGTTCATAATATCACAAACGTTCAAGTATTGGGAGAAATATCTGAGCTCAAAGGACAGGACTGAAAGTCCATGTTGAATGTTCGTGATCTTCGGGCCCTCGGGCAGCACTGCAGAAAAAACAGGCCTGTTTCTGTGGACAGAACTGCGGACTCAGGAGACTGGACACTTCCACAGATCATTGGCATCCACAAATGCTGGTTGATGCTGTATCATCTATATCATGCAAAAATGAAGCCATGCATGAAAACCTTTGAGAAACGCTGTCATTCATCATCTAAAATAAGCTGAGGCAAAGTAAAAAAACTGCTCAGTGGTCAAATAAATCAAACTTTGACATTTATTTTTGGAACCACGAACACTACGTCCTTCATACAGAAGAGGAGAGGAACCATCTGACCACTAGTTATCAGCATGCAGTTCAATAGTCTGTTCCTCTGATATCATGAGATGTTACTGTCTCTGGGTAACAACATCAAAATATTTGACACATCATGAAGGAAATACTCCACCAAGGAAAGACCCAGGACTGTTACTGTATCATGAATGTCTGGTCTCCAGTTCATAGTTGTTTAAAAGAGAGGATGCTTCACAATGGAAAACATAAACTTGCCCCAACTTTTTTTGAGATGTGTTGCTGCCATAAAATTCAGAATTACTTAATGTTTTCTCAAACAAACGGTACAAATGGTGCCTCAGTTTAAACATTTGATACGTTTACTATGTTTAGTTTGGAATAAAAATATTGGTTGATAAGTTTTGCTAATCGTTGCATCGTGTTTTTTATTTGCATTTTACACAACATCTAAACTTTTTCAGAATTTGAGTTGTATGAGAAAGAATGGGATGTAGAAGTGAGTACCTTATTACAGATGTTGTCTGTGCACTGGAGGTTATTGTCAGGATATGCATCAATGTCTGTGTCCTTCCCACAGACATAACCATTGCCAGCCCAACCAATGCCACACTAACATCGCCAAAGAAGAAAAAAGTTTTTTATTTTTATTTTAATTATGCAACATTGTGCTGAATGATGGAACATAAGTGTCTATGTTTGTGCCTGTTGTGTGTTCCTACCACACAGCTGGTGCTGCCATCTCGTTCCACGATGCATACACCATTGATGTCACAGGGGTTGGGCTGCCCATTAGGGCAAAGCCTGGTGCCGTGGCAACCTCCTACCTGGTCACCTGTGAAGCCGGTCTTACACTCTCCACATCTGAATGAACCCTGTTGAGGACAGCAGGCAGTCAGTCAGGACTGTGAAGAATTAAAATAATAAATCTGCAGCAGTTCCAGCCGTCTTACAACAGTGTTGTAGCAGTGAGAGTTAGCTGTGCAGCCTCCATTCTCAGGTGGACCCACACACTCGTCCAAATCTACACACACCTGGGAGCGAAATCAAAGTTTGAAGACAGTGAATGGTTTATTTTCTGCAGTAGCAGCTACATCAAGCAGAAATAGTCAGACCTGTTTGTGTGATTTGGCATAAGACACTCCGACACCAGTTATCTCTGGTCCTGTGTACCCCAGAGGGCATCTCTCACAGTGAAAACCAGGAGCAGTGTTTTCACACCGGACACCAGGAAAACACGGGTTAAACTTGCACTAAAACTCAGACAAAAGGATGTAAAACATTTATCCAAAGCTTTTTTGATTTACTTTGTACTATCTGCAACGCTCAATGAAACGTGTGAGACGCACCTCGTCGACATCGTCACAGTGAACCCCATCCCCTGTGAATCCATCAGGACAGGGGGCGCATGTGAAACCCCCTGACTCTGACGGGATGCACATGTTCTGTCTGAAGCAGGTCCCTGCTGGGCACTGCGTCTGATGCTGAGGCTGAAAGATAATCTGATCAGGACTTGGAGCTGGATTTGGGCTGGTGGGTTTACCTCCAAGTTCAGTCGGTGCATCTATAGCAAACAAAAATGTTGAAATGTCTCTTTAGGAGCTAACGTCTTTGTACTGTAAGTCGTAATGCAGCTTTTTTTTTTTTTAACAGCTTACCACAGGCCAGACACTCTGCTATGGTATTCCTCAGAAAATTTGTTTCCTTAATCTACATTAAAAGCACAAAAGAGAACAAAACTGTTGTTTCTTTAGTTAATGAAAAGAGGCAAACCAAACTTGATTTTTCTGAAACTTTCTAAATGATGAGGACATTTTCAAAAAGCCATTCAACAAACTTAATGTTACACTTCCCTGTCTAAAACCTTAACTCTCAACCATTTGCTTTAAATGGATCAGGGTGTTATGAAGCTTTACAAAGTTACAAAGCTTAAACTCCACATATTATTCTCTCCTGATTCGTCCCATTGGCTGTAGCACATTTGATTGGCAAGTGGCTAATGTTGGAACCCTCAAACAAAAAAAATGCTTCCTAGACAGATGTTCTGCAGAAATGTTCAATGTTGTAGCAGTAAATTATTTCATATTTGGAGAACTGTTAGTATCTATCATCTAGCTGACTTCTAAGGAAAAGAAGGAACCAGAATATAAACATGAAATGAGCTCTTTACAGTAAAAATAATATATTTGACAGTGCTGTAGTAACACTCACTACTGAGGTTACGTAAATGCCTTGAAAGGAAACAGCTCGTGAAAATTAGCAGGTCCTCACAGACCAAGATTTTTTTTTAACAACAAAATGCTGCATTGTTGCAAAACCACTCTGGAAAAAAAGGACATTTCATAAAGTTGTAAATCTGCTTTGAAAAATTATGCATGCCTTATTTGAGCACAATAACCTTCAGCTCACACTAGTTCCCCAAAAAACTGCTAAATTTTTGCCTTTTTTATCTTAGCATTAAAGCTGCATCGTCAGTTTTTGTTCGGCGCTCTTTATCTCCATCCAGAAGTTCATGTGTCGTCAGTCACCTGCTGGTTGAGCAGCTCCTTCATCTCAGCCATCATGCTCTTCAGCTCCTGTATGGTGCTCTGATCCTGCACCACCTTGCCTCCCTGGATATCTGAGTGAAGTCAGAGTCAAATTAAAGGCCTAAAACGATTCCTGCCACCTAGAGTTTAAGACTAAAATCATCTTATGTTGAAACATGAAGTTGAAGACATTTTGATCAAACATTAAAAATATCACAATGTTTCACGTGCTGCTAAATCAGGCTGAGTTATTACCATTTTTGTGGTTTTAAGGTCAATTGACTCTGGCAGCCATCTTAAATCAGATTGAGTTCAAATGTTAATCCGCTCTAGGTTCATTCAACCTTTATTTATGCAGGTTAATCCCATTGAGCCTCGAGGACTCATTTACAGGAGAGACCTGGGTGCATCCAGTGATTACTTTTGGAGAGTTTTATTAAAATTTTCACTGGTTTATGAGATATTTTGGTGAAAGATACAAAGTATGAAAGAAAAAGGAGGTTGAAATGATGAGGATAAGTCGTCAGCCTGCTACTGACCCAGCAGGTGCAGAGACTCAGCAGGTTCAACACTGCAGTCCTGCAGAGTGGCCACGTTGTCTATGGTGTCCTCGATGACCAGCTTCAGGTCTGTCAGTTCATCCTGAAGGCCGAGAAAAGAGAAAGTATGAGAACGAAGTGCGATCAATGGATCACTCTTGGGACTGAAATCGTTTTGATCCACCTGTCTACTCGACTGCAGGGTCCTCAGGGCCACCTTGTTGGGTCCGGGCGGGAGTGACCCAAACGCAGCAGGCAGATCATTCAAAGTGTGAGCCAGTCTACAGTCGACGTAGATGTTGAGACGAGGGGGGCCACGCTGAAGGCCGCTGGCGTGCAGCATGATGTGATGCTCCCGTCCATCTGCCAGAGCCGCATGGTTGAAACTGGAGGTAGTGAACCTGCCGTCAGCCTTCTGGTAACGAAGAGTCACTTAAAATGCAGAGATGGAATGAGAACGGACAGTGCAAGGAAATAATAAATAAAGGTGACGATTCATCGAGTCTGTCGCAAAAACATGTTGGTACGATGACACACCTTTGCTGAGTTTGGCTTGCACACTAAGCTCCAGGTACTTGTTGTTCTCCTTGGGGTTGATCACACTAAAGAGCGAGGTGGGGGCCTTATTTTGGAGCCTGAAGGACAAGAGGAGGAAGGCTTCATTCCGACCTTTGTTCTTCAGACTTCCTTGGAGCAAATCCGGCAGGCAGTCTGGAGACACCAGCAGGTCGTAGACTAACACAGGAAGTAATGGTTAGAAAAATGCATTAAGCATAAACAAACAAAAGAGAGATAAAACACAGAAGATCAAGGTATGTTCAAAGAGAGGAAACCACCAACTAAATGCTGTCCATCTGGTGGACTTTAAGGGCTTCTGTCTCCCAGTGATGGTGCAATTACTACTGCTGAGTCACTGTGCTGCAGCTCTTTAACACTACTGGGTGCATGCCTTTAAACGGACATTCAAACCAGCATCCCGCTGTGGTTTTATGAAGCTGCTGTAAACGTGTGTGCCTGCTTCACAAAGGCACACACGTTCAAGAATAACACAAAATGACAGGAGTTTTTAAAGTGGGGGGGGGGGGGGGGG
>JARVLU010001462.1:19428931-19443763 GCA_031762415.1 Simpsonichthys santanae
CAATGAGACTAACCTGGATAAATAAAGGTTAAATGAAAAAAAAAAAAAAATATATATATATACAGTATATATAAAGTCCATTTGAACATTGTATGAAGTTATGCTTTAATATTTAACTATTTAGGTACAATACATAATTTTCTGATCATTTCCATTTAAAACTATAAAATTAAACAAATGCATAAACACAGTTTTGTTTTAAAGTTAAATTAACAACAAATCTTCATTTCTAAAAAGGGAAGGAACACATTTATCCCATAGTTTAAACTTAAATCATTTTATGGTGAGAAAGGTGTTATAGCCATTTATAAATACTCTTAGTATAGGCCTATGCACAATCTTCATTGTGAGATGATAAACTCAGAATGTGTTGTGAATGACTCTCAGCTACTACCACAACAAATTTTAACTCAATATCTGTAAAATAATTGAAGTATTTCCATTTAAGTGTTGACTAATATTAATTAGCTTTGGCTGCCATCTTTAGCTGTATATATTATTAAACATATTCAGCTGTAGATGTATCCAAATTTTGCTTCCTTAATGTTTCATTACATCCTATGTTTTAGGATATATTTTGCTAACAGACAAACAGTAACTGCCGGTATTCAAAGCTAAAGTTTGAAGCAATGCTCCTGCTCAACGAGTCGAGTACCACAGTGTGACGAATGTCCCTCGCTGTTTTGTTTTTCCACACACCTGCCGCTGCTGCGCGCGCAGACTCTGATATGACAGCTGTGACGTCACCGTGTATGAATCAGAAACATGGCTGCTGCCATGGAGCTGAGATGTTGGGGAGGAGATTGGGGTTTGCCTTCTGTCCACACCGACTCCCTCATAGTTCTGGTAAAAATAAAAATAAAAAGGACAATTTTGTTTGCTCGGGAAAAAAACAAACCGTCGTCTTTGTGTCCAGAGCTGAGTTTAACGAACCGGGTTTGTTTTTGAGGGCTATTTTTTTCCCTCCTTCTCGTTAGCTTCCATGCTAACTCAGCTCGCTAACTTGTACGTGTGTTGGAAAGAAAATGTTGTTTGGAGCTGAGTTTAATGTCGCAGCTGCGGGATAAGAACTGCCATGCCTGGAAAGTGTGTAAATGAATACGAAAGAATATTCTTGCCTTTACAAGACTGTAAACCTCCAAGGTCAGCTTAACTAAAGCTCCTGGTTTTCTTGCTTTTTAGTTTGATTGAAGCTGTTTCGTTAAGGAACAACTGCTGCTGACTGAGTTAAAACTGCCTAAAACTAACCCGAGTTTTCTTTCTGATGAACATGATGCTGAATGGCGCATGTAGGAATAATTGTGGCCTTTAGGTGGCGCTTTTTCTAATTTAAAATAGGGCCATATCCCCATTTATTGAGTGGAAGGCAGTTAAACTTTTTTCCATTTTTTTTTTTTAAATCTGATGTAATGACTTGTTTTGATTTATATTTATTGACTAATGGACACTGTATGTGCTCGCCTGACAAAGCAGGAAATCTGCAACAGTTTTTATTTATAATTTGCATTTACTTAGTGGCATATTTCTGCTCTTACTTAAATTATAGTCATTTAACTACAGTGCAAAATTTGAAAATCTTAAATTCACTTTACTAATACAGCGTTGTACACCGGTTATGAACCAAACATCCAACTTTCGTTGAAATAATGCACATTGCTTACCACGCTTCATGCCAAAGTTTTTAAGTAAAATCGTCTTGTGATGAGAAATGACGGTGTTGTAGCCATTTTAGTTAACTATTGAAAATAAAATTATACAGTACACTCAAAGTACGGTATGTGCTGTGAGTGGCTTTCTGTCACCACTCAAAATTTGAGCTCAGTGTCTTTAAAATTGGCTGAATTGTAAATGTTTTTGTGTTTTCCAAGCTCAGTTGGCTGTGGTGGCCATCTTGAACCCCTGTCAGTTAGAGATGTGCATTCACTCATGACTTTCTGAGAATCATTAAAAAATAAAAAGTCACTCATACGATATTTTGCTAACAGACGTCACAGGCAAAAACATTATTACCTGCATTTCTTTTGGCATCAAGCACCAACCATGTTCATGTTTGTGTTTTTAAATGAGCTTTGAATTTTAAATTTACTTACCTTTCATTACTGTAGTCCCTAACAGCTGTGTGTATTTTTCGGTGATGATCAGTATTTTGATCATTTGTTTCTTTTTTTTAGGCATATGTCAGATTTTCTGGAGCAAAAGTCTCAGTTTCTCCTATAGACTGGACATGGAAAACCATAACAGGTGAGCTGCAGAGTCTCATAAACTACAAACATAATCCTATGTTCATGATTACTTAAGATTAGAATTTTTTTTTTGTAGTCTACATGTTAACATTTATTGAACCTATATGGTAAACATAATTGCAAAGAAATGGACAAAGATTTACCTGCTGTAATAACATAATAGCTATTTTTTAAATTCACCTTGTAGTGTGTATTTAATTATGGCAAACTGTTCCTTTGGAGACACATTGTGTTAATAAGTCTGTGTGTTTGGTGGAGTTGTGTTTCATCATTTCAATACCCTTTACAGATATGTAGTTCATAAAAAGAAAGCTGTGATCCAAACACAAGGGAGAATAGCATAAATACTGATTCCTCCGTCCTTGATGCTTTCTTGCTCTAGTTTATTCAAACTTTTGAGGTCATTCTAACAGGAAAAAATATAGATTATTTTTAATTATGTATTTTTGTTTTTCATTATATTTTATTGTGTTAATGCATTGCTGATACTGGTTCTGTTTGCATTGCCCGTTTCATTCTGCGCTGCGTCCTGGTGTCTCATTGGTCCGCAGCGAACGTCCCAGAGTTGCTCTGTGGAGACACTGTAGTTCAAGAACCTGCACAGATTCTTAACTTCATGAGAAAACAGGTGAGAGTTTCTACTTCTTCAGCGTGAGCTCAAAGCCTTGTAGTAAAGTCATTAGATCTGTGACATTTAATTTCTGCAGAGGTTTAATGCTGATTATGAGCTGACGGCCAGACAAGGAGCAGACACGATGGCCTACATCGCTCTGCTTGAAGAGAAACTGCGTCCAGCTCTGGTAGCACTTCCCGTCCTCTACTATATTCCTGACAAACATTATTATGTATTAATACATTTTACTATGTTGTCTTGTGCCCCACAGTTACACACTTTCTGGGTGGATGCAGAAAACTACTCCAACCTGACGCGACCGTGGTTTGCGTCACGCTCGCCATTCCCACTCAACTTCCTCGTCCCAGGTCACCACGCCAACATCGCCCTCTCTCGCATCCTCCTAACCAAAGGAGAGGCACCGTTACACAGAATCTCTGAGGTGGAGGGAAAGGTAGTTGCCCTGTTGTCCGTGGCTGATTTGTACTCCATTTGTTTTAGTTTCATATTTTTTAAAGTGCTTCCTGCTCTGCTTAAGATCTACAGTGATGCTAAAGAGTGCCTGAACCTCCTCTCCTATCGACTGGGAACTGCTAACTACTTTTTTGGCAACTTGTGAGTTCTCCGTTGATTCTTTAGGTTTAAATATTTCAAGACAAATGAAGACGATCAAAAAGCAGAAAAGCTTTAAAGAATAGAAAACAAGTACTAGCTGTTAAATATGTTTAGTTGAAAGTATTCAGTTTTGTGATAAACATATGATGTCACAGCCTTAATTTGTTTGTGTTTACATGTTTCTGGAAGTGTTTTGGTCTGACGTGGGTGTGTTTTTGACAAAAGGCCAACCAGTCTGGATTCCTTCGTGTTTGGTTTTGTGGCACCTCTCGACAAAGCACACCTTCCCAGCAGCCCTCTGCAGAGCCACCTCAGACAGCTGGGAAACCTCACACGCTTTTGTGACAACATCCTTGCGGCCTACTTCAGTTCAGATCAGCCTTGTAAGATTCCTGCACGCCACTAAAAAGCTCCCTCTTTGATGCTTGATAGTATTAAAACTCAAACCTAGGGCGACTTACAATGCTCATAAGAATGCAAAAACTAACACTATCTCTAACAGCGCTCCTGCTCCACCTCCTTCTCCTTCCTTCATCCCTCCCCAGGTCCTCCCCCACCTGTTCAGGAAACAGTGGATGCAAACCTCCAGAAACTAACACAGCTTGTAAACAAAGAGTCCAACTTGATTGAAAAGGTGCTTCTGCTTTCCTTTTCTCTTCTTTTGCATGAGTTCATGGTTGCTTTCAGTAGGTATCGCTACTCAGTTCTTGCTATTATAATTTATTTGTCATTCACATGGAAACTGTCTGAAGTGTACCTTTTTTTTTTTTTTTACTGTAGATGGATGATAACCTGCGCAGTAGCCCACAGCACAAACCCTACAGAGTAGATCCCAAAGCCAGTCTGTCCAGTGCAAAGAGCTCTACTCCTGCCTAAAACTCACTGAGGAGCTCCCTGTAAATAAAACAAGCTTTGAGTCAAACTGGAAACGGGGGCGACATCATCTAATAAAACCTGGACTGTGACTCAAATGGAAACTCACTATTTTATTAACAGGAGTATAACTATATAATTAAAGGAGACTATTTTACTACAATGATGATAGAGTTTAAAGATGTTCGTCTGAGGGGGAAGGAAAAGTGCATGTGTAATGTGTTTATAAAGGAGGATGTGCATGTATGTGGTGACGGATGGAACGCTGCAAAGCGGTGCTCCGTGACAAAAACAAGTTCAAAGGGACGGCGAAGGAAATGAGTTCAGCAGGGAAATAAGTAGTTCACTTTATGCTTTTAATCTTTTACTCGTGCTTTAAAGATGTCTGTACTTTCTGTTTGAGTTTGTCTCATGCAATCACAGAGCATGTCTGAGCTGCGTTGCTTTAAAGTAAATCTACTTATTTTCTGTATTTTACTATGAAAGATCTTTACAAGATGAGCACACGTTCTTATGTTCACTGAAATTCTTTGCATTAGTGTAAAGTCTGTCTGCGGTCGGCTCGTAACAGTGACCTGGTTACCTTTTTTTATTATTTTGCTTGTCGTTAAATAGAATTATAACCAGTGATATATATATCCTCCACATAGGCGAATCAGCTGACGCAAACATTTTGCTACATTTCACTTAAGTTATTGGAAGAACTTGCACTTTATATTAGATTTCTGCATATTAATTTAGATTATTTCATGTTTTAGAGTTTTCCTGTGGGCTCAACCCGCTGTCTTTGAGTTGAAGGTATTTTGTAACATTACCAGTTGTTGCCTTGGTTTTGCACATTTAGTGTATTATTTACTGTTCCTGTGTTATTTTATTGAAACATTGGTGGTATTTGGGACCGTCCAATCAGCTTTTTTATGTTTTTATTTTTTAGTGGGATCACTGTTAAGTTCTATATTCTGGTGTTTTATGGGTCAATTAATTCAGTCTATTCCAAGTGATTCTTTCAGTTATTGTGTCTTTAGTGACAACTATTAAGTGTTTAAAACACTTATGTGTTCCCTCTTTGTGCTTGTTCCCCATCATCTTTTAAAGACATGTTTGGATCCGTTTGAGTGGTTAGTGTTTCTTCATGGCTGCTGAAACATCTGTACTGTACAAGTGTCAGAACTCCAGCTGTGTTCTTGGCAGCTTGTATTCATGTCAAATTATTTTTGTCCTTTTTATTATCTGTTAACAATCAGAAAGTTGTCTTTGTTTTAAAACTAAAATACAATTTGACACTGGTATTTATTTTTTGTACTCAAAGCAAATCCATGACATTTCCAATTAAACGTGCCTGTGAGCTGTAACAATTTAGTCATGTTGTGTATATTAAAATATATGTTGAAATCTAAGTGTTTCTCTTGTTATTGTGTTATTTCTTTAACAGGCCTGAGGAGTGAAGTGTCACACATTCTGATGATTCCAGGTTTGATGGAGCCATATTTTCCTAAACATGTTAGACACCAGCTTCTGTACTATGCAGTGTCATTTCTTACATAAAATATTTTTATTTTTATTATTGCACACTACCCCGATTAAAAAAAAAAAAAAACTTCCTTCTTTAAGCTACATCAACAAAATGTTCCTCTCACAGAGCGATGGAAAAAAAAAATCAGACTATGACTTAATTTTTTAAAGAGTTTTCCTTCAGGCTGCAGCTTCACAGTCCAACTCCTCACATGGAGGCCAGAAACTGCTCCCTGGTGGGTTTTGTGTGTGTGCCCTCCAAATGTCTCACATTTTGTTTTCCTCCAAACAGGAGAAAAGGTGACTGCCTGGAAAAAATCTGTGAAATAACCGAGAATGGCACGTTCTCTGGGAAAATGGAGCCTAAACCATGACAGTGGGTGGAACCCAATGATGTTTAAAAGCCTTTTTATGTTAAAGTTTGAAGTACGATGACAAAAAAAGCATCTATTTTTACACAGAATACTTTTTATTCACAATGTTTTCTTCATATTTGACTTCTAGATTTAAAGTCCTGTATTGCATCATAATGTGTTGGGCGAAATAAACGTCACAGAGAGCTTTACAGCCAATAAAAACCAACAGGCTTTGAAAAACTGTATTCAGGTTTGGTTTATTTTAGTGTCTCACTAGTTTAGATGAAGTTCTGGTAATAATGAGCATTTTTATACAGAATTCCAGTAAAGTGATGCACACTGGGTCCAGTTTTACAGCTGATGGAGAGCTGAGGCCCTCTGGTGGAGGATGGATCATGAGTCCCAACAAACAAAATCTATTTGTGCAAATAGAAAAATAATCCTAATTTTAGACATGAACAAAGCAATAACAGTGAAAACATCAGTAGCAGAAAACAGATCATTTCTGTTTAAAAAGGTATTTACATAAATTCACAATATGAAACACAGTTTAAAAGATAAACATGCCGTTTAAACTCCAACACCATAAAAAGACCTGAACTAATCCTTACTGAACGTACAGTGGAGGACATTTTGTTCTGACAGTTTCTGTCAAATAAGATCACCTAAAAACAGGAAGAAAAACAAAATGGTACAAAACTTTCACATAAATAACAAATAAATATTTTAGTCAAAATTACAAAAGTCATCCAAAGCATTTTGAAACATGTAAAACACCCACTTGCACATTTTAGGACAATAATATCCAATTTATTATTATTATTATTATTTGTTTTACTAAATTCAACAAGAAAAATCAAGGTATTTGTTTCTGGGGAAATATTTTCTTTCTAATTTCCTCTGATCAAGTCATTTTATGGTAAATGCACACAAATATAGTCTCTTTGACAAAAGATGTTCAGTTATCGAGACACTAAAAATTATTAGTGTTTTATACTAAACTTATAACTTATACTTATTTATTGACAGATTTATTTTTGTTCTGAAAGTTTCTTAAAATTTAATTACATCTGCATATTTCTTATGTAAATATGTGGGGAAAATAGTAATTATAAATAAATAAATGTCTATTTTTTTTTACTATTTTCTTTAATTGACATAAAAGAAATGTCAATAACCTTTTGATTCTTCGAAAATTTCATCGTAGTTTTAATAATAAAATAATACATTCAAGTTTATTCCTTTATGTACAAATATGAAGTAAAATCAGTGATAAATTAGATGTGAAAAAGGGGAATTACTGTATTTCTGTCATTTTACACAGATTTAATTATTGATAAATGGATATATTTTTAAATGTGGTCATTTTCACACCATAATTGTATTTGTAGTTTCAACCCTTTCAATTTGTTTTTCTCTCAGATAAACAAAACCTTCATAAATGATTCAGCTGGTATGGAAAGTGTTGTTTTCAAAATAAACACCATTTTATCATGTTTACTTTTTTTCAAACAGTAAATCATCATCATATGATGATAATGATCTTGTTATCAGCATGGCCATAACTATGTTTATTACCATACAGTAAGTTTAAATGTTTTCATTTAAATTTAAAACTAAAAACTATTAATTTACTTATTTTTTTTTGTGATTTTTGGACCTATTTTTTTTGTATACTAATTTGTAGCTTGTATTTTTGAAATTTAATTGTCATTACATGTACATTTATTTTCATTTAGTTGTTAAAAATGGGGCCAAAAACAAATATTACATATTAAATTAAAGCTTAAAACAGTACTTTAATTAGTCTTTTTACAACATGGTTATTTTCCAGATGTTTGTGGTGCCTCAGCCATCAGAATATCTTTAATTTTTAAGGATTGTGTTTAAACAGTGCATGCAGCAGAGTTTTAGGCATCTTTGGTAAACTCTGGTACCTCCAGCGCCGTGCACAGCTGCAGGCTGCCCGGCTGCTCCAGGGCCAGCACAGCATGGCAGGGCTGGCTGAAGCGCACCCTGAACGTCCCTAACAACTGTCCGCTGAGGGGATTGTAGAAGGACAGACGACCAAGAAGATGGTCCAAGAGGACGCCCACGCGCTCAGGCGTCTCAGTCACGAACACGCTGGACTGCACGTCACAGTGGAGTAAGTGAAACCTACAGCTGCAGAAATGGAGGAGGATTAAAATACGAACTGAAGTGACTTCTCAAATAGGTCAGTGTGCTTACCCTGATGGGGTGGGGGTGCACTGCAAACACCATGACGTGCCGTTTTCCCCAAGTGAGCTGCTTCTATTGGCTGCCGTGCACGTTACTCCGAGCCTGTAGGCTGGACATCCAGACACCACAGTCTCCCAGTAGTGGAGGCCTCGAGGAGGCAGCAACTCCCCCAGGATGGATGGACACCTAGAAAACAGTTTTAAATGTTTATGTGCAGGATCAGTTTTCTCTTATGAAGTTTGTTTTTGTGTTTATTTGTCCTGGTCGTTAATTTCTGTACTTTTTTTTTTTTTTAGTTTATCCACCCTGTGCTCCCAGCCACTCTCAGTATTGTTCCCAGTTAGTCTCTGCTCCTCTGTCGTACCACTCCCTCTCAGCCCCGGGGNNNCGTCTCATTAAGCTCAGCTGTTTTCCATCTTCTCGTTCAGCTTCAGTCCATATGATCCTTGTGCTTCTCACTACTCACCTGCTGAGCGTCACACGATCGGCGTATTGTGTTTATTGTTTTTATGCTATTGGTGCTTTAGTTGATGTTTTTCTTAGTTCATAGTCTCATATCTTAGATCTTATTACTGTTTTTTCTTTTCCATTTTATTGTTGGATGTAACTGGGACCCTGTGCACATAATTTCATTCCACCTCATGTACCGCATGTGGTGGAACGACAATAAAGAAGCTCTGACTTTGACTCTGACTGACTTTGATGATGTCTGGTCCCAAGTCCTCAACAGCATTTTTGTTTTAAAGTACATTTCTTAGAGTTCCTTGTTGTTGATGACATCAAGGCATGGATGGCTTCAATTTTTTTTTTTTTTTTTTTAAGTTTTAATGATCAGAAGACTGAAGTCATTGTGTTTAGCACTAGCTCTACTGCCGTCTCTGATCCTGTAAACCTGGACTCTCTTCATCCATATCTTAAGCAGTCTGTTACAAATCTCAGGATGGTTTTAGACGCTGACTTTAAGTTTAATAAACAAATCAACTCTGTTCTGCAGAAAAAACTTCTTCCAGTTAAGGCAGATAGCTAAGCTTAAGTCAGGGTTGTCCAACTAGTCCATGCCGTTTTCACTACCTGACTGGACTACTGTAATGTGCTTTATGCTGGAGTCAGTCAGATCTCCTGATGGAGATGTGAAAGGTCACAGATGTTTTCACTTACTAAAGTCAAATGTTATAACTCACATACAGTATTACCATGTGTGTGTTAAAGAGTGCTTTGTCTGGACAGAGTGGAGGAAGAGGCATGGAACATTTCACTCATAAAACTCAAGCCTAAAGCACAAAGGCTGCAGGAGATGTCTGACCTCGGGTCTGACTGATAACCATTATAAAAGACTCTCTTTTAGGCTCTCTGGAACAGCCTTGGAGACGAAGCGTCAAACATCTTGCCTGCTTATATATCAACCTCTGTTTCATCTTGCAAGATTAAACCTGGGATGAAGAAAAGTATCTACCTCTCCTGTGTGGCCTGTTTATTTAAAGAGTTATTACAAGGATAATATTAAAATGATCCTAACATCTCCCTTTTACGTCTCCAGCTTGTCCAAAATGCTGCAGCTCGGCTGTTGAGCATACTTCACCAGTTTTGTCCTCCCTTCACTGGCTCCCTGTACGTGTCAGAATTGAGTTTAAAATTCCTGTTAACATGTAAGTGCAGTGACGGCCTTGCACCCTCATACCTCTCTGACCTACGTCAACCATATATTCCTTCTCAGGCGCTGAGATCATCTGATCAGCAGCTTTTGGTTGTACCAAAAACCAGGCTGAAGCTGAGGAGATCAGGCTTTTTCAGTCGTGGGCCCTAAACTCTGGAACAATTTGCCCCCCAACATTAGACAGACCACTTCACTTCCTGTTTTTAAATCTCTCTTTAAAACACAGCTGACATTTAACACAGTGTGATCTGATTTATTATCCCATTGTTTTTCAATGAGTTTGTGTTTTTGTGTTCTTCATTTTTTTTTTGATGCTTTTAATTATATCTTCTTATTTTTACTTGATGCTGTGATTTCATTGTTAAGCACTTTGGTAACAGTTGCTGTTTTAAATGTGCTTTATGAATAAATCTGACTTGACATGCGTCGGCCTTCATTCTTCGGTCCGTCCTTAAAACTGAGACAGTTACTGGGTTAAACTTACTCTTGTCCTGTGGTTTTGGGAGCATCCTGGGAGAAGTGCAGGGTGGTCTGGTTGTCTGACAGCTTCAAAGCAGGATGAGCTGAAGCTTTCAGCAGCTGAAACCTTGTCCCTAAAAACAGCCAGAAAATACTAAAGTAAAGGCTGATCCTTCCAGAAATGACTAATAACACTTTTTATATCTGAGATTTAAACTAAACTCATCTTGTGTGGGACAGTGTTATGGTTGTTTTGGTCTAACCTTTCACATAGCTTTATGTGCAGGCTCAAGCAATACTGTGAGATCTTGCAGGATGTGCTCAGACTGTGTGTTGAGAGTAACTCTCAGCTACTAACACAACACATTTTAGCTTGATATCTGTAAAACTGACAGAGTTATAGCCATATTTGTGCAGGCTAATGTCAGATGGGGATTTAAACTTGGGAGACTAAAACAAACACACATGAATATGGGCAGAACATCACTGCGTCTTTACCTCTTGTAGAAACGAGCGCAGCCTCACTTTGCTCACTGACTCCTGCTGCATTCACAGCTTTCAGGTAGAACAGGTAATTCTCATTGGGTTGCAGGAGGACTCCTTGTTCACAAACTTTGATTCCTGAGATTGATCTAGAAACATATAAATACTTCAGTGACAAGAAAATCTGTCATTTTACTGCTTTTTTTCCTTTCAGGTGGAGATTTGGCATCAAGTCTGTAAAGATGAATGAACAGCAAGAGAAAAATAAAACTAAAGGCTTGGGCCTTCACCCACCGGAGTCCTTCTCCTTCCAGCTCATACTGCCGGCAGTACTCCAGGGTGTAGCTCAGTCCGGGACTCTGTTGAGCTGGGCTCCACCTCAGCGTGGCCGTGTCCCACAGGACGGTGCAGCGCTCCGTGTCGATCACTGGCACCGACGGAGCTGATGCAAAGACACACGTCACCAATTAATCACAACTTTAAACTGTTTGCAGCATGCGAAAGAGAAGAAAAAGCTTTAGTTTCATCTGTTTTTTTATTTATTTTTATGGCACATTGTTGGAGGTTAAGCTCCAGGGTGTGGGCTGACCTGTTCTGAAGAGGAGTTTCTCACTGGGCAGAGAGCAGCCAGTATAGTTGACAGCCATCACCCACGCCTTGTAGGTCTTGTCTGGCTCCAGTTCCTCCAGGACACAATAACTCTCCTTCACCGTCACCCGGTACTCCTCTGACACGACTGTCACCAGCAGCGACACAGACAGAGAGGACCGACGAGACACGAACAAGAACTTCAGAGTAATACCAGAAGATGTACTACGCAAAGGTATTGAGCAACCCCTAAATTATTCATGTTTTACTATGGTAATTTTTGAAAGTGGTCTTAATCCACAGCAGTCCAGGCTTTAAAAATGGTCACATACTGGAACGAAAATGAATGAAAAGTCATCAGAGTTTAAAAATGTTGACAGATCTTCAGAAAGAATTGCTGATCAAGTCCACTTTAATTTAAAAGATTAAAAGAAAACCTGGCTCCTCATAAAACAAATAAAGAAATAAGGGATTACTGCAGTACAGTAGTCCCTCACATGTCACTGGGGTTATGTTAGAGACATATATAAATGCTTTTTAAACCTTTACCACACTCTTGCATTGTTCTTAACAATGTTCTAAACTCTCTAAAGGCTCTAAAAGAGCAGACAGACTGATGCTACGGGTACTGAGCCAATCAGCCGGGGTGGACTGGCCATCAGGAGCACTGGGACATTTCCCGGTGGCCTGGCCCACCTTGGTGCTGGACCAAAGGCTTGTTTCGGGTCGTGCTTTATTATTTTAAATACTGTAAATAATCCATGCCGCTATATTCACCTCATTGAAGCTCCCTGAGCAGTAGCAATGGGGAAAGACAGAGCCCCCTCCTCCGCCCCCTGCTTTCTCTTTCTGAGGCTGTTTGTCACAGTAGAGAGACAGCCTTAGAAAGAGAAAGGAGGGGGGCGGGTGGGGTATGTCTTTCCCCATTGCTACTGCTCAGGGTGCTTCAGTGAGGTGATACCTGAGTTGTTTATTTTAAATAATCAAGTGCAACTTAAACTGAGCCTTTGGTCCAGCCCCTCAGCGATCACTGAGTGGGCCAGGCCACCGGGAAATGCCCCGGTGCTCCCAATGGCCAGTCCGCCCCTCAGCACATTGCTCTGGTTGGTCGGTTTCCATCAATCAGCCAATCATGTGTCATGTCCAATTTTACGTTCAAATCACGCAAAACAATGTGTCCGCAAATGTCGAACCGCGAAGTAGTGAGGGACTACTGTATTTTGTCAGAACATCACATATAGTACGATGTATTATAGTCGTCAACTTTACATCTGGTGGACAGGGTAAAGCATTGCCTGGACAGTGTTTTACCTCCTTGTGGATCCTCCATGCAGTAAACCTGAAAGCAGTCTATGATGTCTCCTGGGTTGACTTTCCAGTAGACCGTGACGCTGGTACTGGTGGCCGAGCCTGGTTCCTGGGGCTGCAGCGTGGGCCTCTGAGGCACTAAAGCACACACACAAGATTTGAAACCGTGTCACATTAGCGTGAAATGTTCGGAGGTTTCACCTGCACAGGAAGTTCAAAGAGTACCTGGGATTCCTTTGCGCTGTGCGAGGTTGGAGCTGGAGGCATTGGTCTTGGTGTAGTCCTCAAACACCAGCAGTCCCTTGGGACCCAGCTCCAGTGATGAGGCTGAGTCCAGAGCTGCTTGGAGTCTGATCACACAAACACACATTCAGCAGTCAGTGATCAATCTACAGTTTAATACCACGGAGACGTGTTTATTTTAGCTCGTTGGGTCAAGCAGCATGCTGTTTGGATTAAAACAGTCGGCATACCTTGCACAAATGTCTTCAGGTGACTGGACGGAGAATAGAAGACAAAGGTTTTTGTTAAACATTTGACCACAACTTTACTCTCAATGATCAGTCAGTCTTCAGGACTCACTCTCGCATCAGTCTCAGCCTCTCTGCTCGTGGTCTCCAGGGTGGACTTGGCTGAGTCTATGTTCTCCTGGAAGGAAACAATCTTGTCGTAGAGTTGCTCCAGCTTGGCTTTCTTCTCCTCCTCCATGGTGACAGACATTTGGTTGTACTGCTCCATCACCAGAGCCATCATCTCCTCGTTCTGCGCCCGCATGGCTGCCTCTCGATCCACAAACTGCTCCTGAGGAAGAGGAGATGTTATGTAACATCTACACTTTGTCCACCGTGTCCACGACGGTGACTACAATCATGGTACCTCTACAGAATTGTAGGCCAGCTCCAGCTCAGACACCAAGTCCTCGATGTTCTCCGATCTCTCCTGAAGCTCCGAGATCCAAACACTCAGCGTCTCCTGTGGGACAAATATTACTTTAATATTCTCTTTGAGCTACAATTAATCCAAAACTTGTAAAAACCATTTTGTAAAAGTGATGTTTAAGTGTTTGAAGATTTAAACAAGTATAAATCTATAAACAGTGGATTTTAATCCTGTTCCACACACCAACACTTTTCAGTTTTATTAGTTATTATTGGTTATATAGGTGAGAGCAAAGCAAAAATGTTCTTTTAATCTCAGTCTAAAACTCTGGCATGAAAGGTGGCAGGTGATAAACGTTGAATCAAACAATGCTATGACTTTAATTTCCTATGAGCTGTAAGCAAAAATGCTCCTTGCTGCAGTTTTGAGGCTAAGCTTTAAGGAGGAGGATTTATGAAGACGAGAAGCAGGACTCCACTTGAAAACCATCAGTGTCCCACAAGCTGGTCGCCTCTGGACTGCCTCGCCCAACAGGTGAGTCCACAGAGAGAGACAAACCCTGTGAAGAGACGTGGTGCTGGGTTTCCTCACTCAGAACTGGGCTGGACACAGATCACAGAGTTGTTCTGGTGAACTCGTCAGGATCCGTTGGAGCAGCTGAATCTGCTGCACGTGTCAGAACATCACATTAAGACCAGATCAGGCAAAACACGGGGCCTGGCTCAAGATCGTACGGAGGTTACGTTTGATTGTTCACATTTACAAGTTTTCCTCTAACTGAACTGAGATTTTTGCCAGACTTTTTGTTCATGCAGCATCCTCGCATGGTGAAGAGAAACAAGTGAAACATGCAGAACAAAGAGTTCCTGCTTCTTCTACTTCTCTTACCAAAACAACTTTGTGACTAAACTTACAAGTTGAAAACTGCAGGTAAACAATGAAAATAATTTGGTCAGATTGTTAGAAGTTTTTGTGACACATATACATATATATATACAGTATATGTATATATATAAATAAACTGTATAT
>JARVLU010001462.1:19473803-19486671 GCA_031762415.1 Simpsonichthys santanae
TATATATATATATACATTATATATATACTGTATATATATATACAGTATATATATTTATACATATATACTGTATATATACTGTATATACTGTATATGTATACAGTATATTGTATATATATACAGTATATATACAGTACTGTATACAGTATATATGTCTATACTGTATATGTATATACTGTATATATAGGCATTTTAAACCTTTCCCGCACTCTTGCAAGATTCTAAACAATGTTTCTAAACTCTAAACACTGAAAGAACACAGAATGTAATTTCAGCTCCCCGTCTCCACTGCATTTTGCCACTTGCAAGCTTTCTTGGCCACGCCCACTTCACTCTGCACGGAGAACATCTGCTGCAGGAAGCTTATCCTGCAGGGCTGCACAAAGAGGCAGCAGTTGCTAAATAAAAATGTCATGCTGATTGTATGGCTCATCCATCCATCAGCCAATTGTGTGTCATGTTCAATCCTATTTTGAAAAACCACGATAGGAGCGAGTCCGCGATAAACGAACTGCGAAGTAGAGAGGGACTACTGTATACAGTGTATCTATTAATGCACTACTACTTGTGCACTTTTCACTTATTGCTTGTGAACAGGTTGAGTTTAAATTTGTGAAATTTTACAAATTTGCACTGTTCGAGTGTTGTCGTTGTGTTAGAGAGTAAATGTCATGAATGAGTTTGACATTAAATATGATCCAAGTTGAATCCATGATTTTCAGACCCCTTTTTGGCATCTGCATTTGGTAGCAGGCCAAACTGACAAAGACCATGCAGAATAATGCAGTATTTTAATTCCACAGCAGAGTAAGTCTCTGCAAGTACCGGTAGGTCTAGGGAAAAAACACATTGCTATTGGTATCGATTATCGGCCAATATTGGCATATTGGCAAAAAAATCTAATATTGTGCATCTCTACTTTAAAACTCGCATGAACAAAATGATTCAACAGTCGCTTTTGATTTACAGGATTTTATTCCAATGCAGGGGTGCGCTTGTAATAAACAAACAAGCAAACAATAAAATTTTAATAAATAAAAATGATAGGACAAAAAGCTAAAGCTGACTTTTCAAACAGTTTGTGAACACATTATGGTGTAAAAACACTTACAATGATGACTAAGTTCATTGTTTTAGGCAACCGGTCTAATTATTATTATCATCCCTTTTGTATTTCCTTGTTGTCATATTGCACATTTTCTCAAAGGTATTCAAATAAGCCGTCTTATGTGTGTAGAAAACAAGGCAAAAGAATTCACAAAACAATTTGGCTGGAAACATTTAGAAGGGAAAAAAAAGGATATAAACAAAAACACAAAGCAACTTTACAGTCTTTTAACAAACAAGCTGTGTTACAGTAAAGGTCGGTGTTAGTTTAGCCAGGAAGAGTGGCGTCTTCTGAGACGACCTGCTTGAGGGCTTTTGAGCAACAAAAACACTAAAACTGATATTTTAGGAACTCTTTTTCTGGTCATTTATAAGTCACGGTGGGAGTTAGGCTGAACGTCGTGTCAGGGTTAGATCTGTCTCCTGCTACATGATAATGGCCGTATATAGGAGAACACCGTAACAATGGTTAAAAGCTTCAGGTTTGCACTGGCAGGGAAAAAACAACTACAACACAGAGCGTTTTTATGCTGCGCATGTGTATCATGTATCTGAGCCTTTGTACAGTCACCGATTAAAAGGTAGGTTTAGGTAAAGTGAGGTGCCAGAGTGTCCTCAGCTGGATCAGATTGATTGATCTACCCAGAAAATGTTTCTATTTTTTTAGTATTGGTGAAAACACAGAGCTGCTGGATGCTCACACTGTAAAAATCATGTTTCTCTTTTATTTTGCGTGTTAGCGTCTGCTACAAGGTTCACCCCTGACTGGATTTAAAGAGGAGAGATGAAGTGCAAACTGTTCTACACAGTGCACAACGCAGTTTTTACCGACTTACAGCCTATTTCATGAATTCATACAGTTCTGCTGCAAAGTGATGTTAATGAACTCTCGTGCTGCTCAGCATCGCAGTCGTCGTTTCACACATATTTAGTAGGTCTAATTCCACACGCTGCTCAGTGCTTTCAAACCCTAAACTACAATTAAAAAAAAAAAAAACTAGAAATAAAAACTTTCACTCACAAATAAAGCAATTCAGAAACTTTGTGATACAAGTGCTTAAAATCATTTCAGAATTAAAAAAAAAAAAAAAAAACATGAGAAGACTCACGTTCCCACTGTTAGTTTGGTGTGTGTCCGTGAGTATCAAACAAAGCTCCGTCCATGAGCTACTGCCCACTGAGTTTTGAAAAAGTTAAGATGTAATGAAGGGGAGGTGAGAATGAATAGGACCTGGCCTGCAGCCCACACCGAGAGATTCTAACCTCCTACCAGACAGCATTCAAAACGCGTGACGGCTTTTAACAGTTCTGCTGTGAACTTCTCACATACAAAGTCTGGGACTCACCAGCCAAACAGCCCATATTAAACAGACGACCAGCACCTTCACCTTGTTAAACTTTGAGCCCCCCATGGCCAACCTTCTGTCACTTCTTTCTCAAAATGACTAGCTTTTGACTCGAGGTTCGGCAAAGAACATGAAACGTGGGGGAGTGGTGGCGCAGAGGTTATTAGAGACAGTGGGCCTGTGATCGGAAGATCGCAGGTTCAAGCCCCGGTACCGACAACATCAAAAAAATGTGGGTGGAAAAAGGTGAAAAACCCACACCTGCCTTCACCCTCATTCTCCCCACTCTGGGCCCTTGAGCAAGGCCCTTAACCTTGACCATCTGCTCCCTAAAAACAGGTCTCTCTTGAAAATGAGTTCTCGTGGCTCAATGAGACTACATGGATAAATAAAGGGTAAATAAAATAAATAAAAACCTTTCCTGTGCTTTATATTCCCTACCAGCCTGGCCATATGTTGCAGCTGAACAGATGGGCCGTTACATCTTCCTTCACCCGGCCAAAGGCTGCGAGCCAGCAATGGTAAAGGACAGGAGTGGGGGAGGGGCAGTCACATGACGTGACCGACTAAAAGATATAAAGTTATTTGATTAGATGAGCGGAGCTCCTTGACGTTCCCACAGGAAAGAGAAGAATGTGACATCTGAAGCTCAGACACGAGCACTGGTTGAATCGACAGCAAAGGAGGCGACGCTCGACGGTTTACAAGCTGGACAGTAAATCCAGTAATCCCAGTCTGAGTCTCTGCATAATCTTCTATTCATTTCTAAATCTACCGTAAAACCCCAGATTACCAGTCTATACCAGTAACATATTTTCGCTGCAGTTTGGTTTCTTATTAAAAATGCTCTTGGCTGAATGAACACGTTCTCGGCAGCCGTGCGCAGCCGTGCGCAGCCGTCAGTCCCACTCAGAGTTCAGGTGACGTGCAGACCTTTTACAGTACAGCTGATAGAAACATGGCATCCTGACGACAGAAATAAAACCCTGGTGGTGCACATTTAAAACAAAAACCATGTCCTTCATGATGATGAACGTAGTGTGAAAAACATCTTAACAAGCTGATCGTGGGCCACTGGTCGGAACTGGTCTTGGATTGATAACCAGTTACGTGTGCGACTGGGTGCTTGAGTGAATTTTTGTTGTGTTTGTTTGCAACAGTGCAAAACAGCCCACGCAGTGTCAGAACGTGCTGTTGTTCGTTATCTCATGCGCCTCTAACTTTCCCAGTCTGGGCCTGCCAGCCCATCATCGTCCGAGTCTGAGTCTGGCGAGGCCTCCTTGATGCGACGCAGCGCCTCGTGGATGCTCCTCGTCAGCGGGTCGGTGGACGCAAGGAGCTCTTTCTCGTCTCTCCTGTCCTTACAAGGGACCCGTCTAAGTTTGACCCCCTTGCGGATTTGAGCCAGGATGCTGTTGGGGTCGTCGTCGTCGTCCTTAGTGGTGGGCAGAGAGAGCTGGTCGACCTTGCGCAGATGGAAGCTTCCTCTCTTGAGGGAGGCGAGCACCTCGTCCATGGGAGAGCTCACTGTGTGCGAGAAGACTGGTTATTGCATTCAGGCGAAGGCGTTTAGACAACAACTAGCGCACCAGTTAGGAATTCATTACCTCTTCTGCTGTGGGAGTCAAACTCTGGCGTCTTCCTCAGCTTCTTCCGTGCGCTCACCAGTTGGCTGCTGTCGAAAAAACGAGGGATGAACGGGCCGAGCGGGGGGAACAGGAAATCTTCTGCGATCTTCCCCTCGACCTTTTGCCCGTGTTGGCCTGCACTCCCAGAAGGCGACAACTCCTCCATAGTTGGTGGTGGAGGTGGTGGGGGTGGCGGTGGAGGAGGGGAGATGGGGGACGCCAGCAGTGAGGACAAGGAGCAAGGGGAGCAGGAGGAGTCGGCTGGGCTGTGCACGGGCAGAGGAGGAGCTGTTGCTGCGAGTGTTGCAACGGGCTGAGTGGTGAGCGTGGGACTTGGGTCCGTCTGCATGCTCGTACTGAGACACAGCGGTTGTGTCTGGACGCCGACAGAGTCCACGCCCTCCTCCCTCTCGCTCGCGCCGCTCATGTCCGTGCACCTGCCACGCTCTCTTCTTCTGGCGTGAGACAAACGGAGCCGCGTGGACTTGAGTATCACCTGACCCGGGTATCGCTACACAAAGGTGCAAAGAGGAAACGATCCTTAAGAAACGTGTGAAGCAGGTGTTTTTTTTTTAATTCAAACTGAGGTTCCCTACCTGCTTGAAGGTGCGCAGCCTGTCCAGAGTCCTCTGCCTCTCCTGACTTACTCTGCTGTTCTTCAGCTCCTCATTCTCATCTTCATTCTTCTGCAGAAAATGTTGAGAATCTATGAGCTACAGGTAACATTTTACATGCACACAATGCGTCAGCTGTTTTTCTAAACGACGAGTTCATCGCAGCACAAATGCCAAGCATCACAAAGAAATAAATCTTGTAAACACAAGTAAAATGCTTATTGATCACTTCATCTGCTTTAATAATTTGAGGAAAAAAACGGCTTCTCTCCTGAGATGTGTTCGGTCTAAAAGCACCAAACAAATGTAAAATAAAATAACTCCACCTGCAAGACAAGGTGGGGCAAAGTGTCCTTATGAACGCTTTGACGTCTCTGCTGTTTTTGAGTGTGATTGGACACACAGATTTCCTGCAGAAAAAAGGGGTAAAAATTATATAAACACAAATGAACCACTATTACCAAGTGACAAAATGATTGTATACAAGTTGAGCCATTTGTTCTCACAATGAATAATTTATTGAATAAATTTACAGTTATGTGCTTTTATAGTTCAGGTCTAAACACTCAATAAAAAATGCAAAGTACATTTTTTAATCACTAATATCAGTAGCAGTAAGTATTGTGGAATAAAAATGAGAGTGCATGGAGCACACACCCTTTTGTTCCACAGATAAGAGCGCTTGGCATTAATGCGACCTCTTCTTGCTTCAAGCTGTCGAGCGCTGGCCTGAAGTCTGCGCAGCTCCTCTCGCTCGGCAGCGTCATCCTCCGTTATATCATCTGCACTTTCAAAGGTGTCATAGTACACCACCTCATCCTGATGCTCTGAAGGCACAAATATGTTCACGAGAGTCACTTTTAAAGCACAAAATTACTTTTTCAAATATATACATTTTTTCCAAATCTGTTTTTTTTAATTTAAGATTCTTCTTTGACTAGATGAAATTCTTATTCTCATCAGTCTTCATAAATGTCTCCACAAGGACCAAGCAGAAACAGGATTTTGGACTATTTTGTTATCAAAAAATGAATTCCTGATATTTTCTATGCTCATACGTGTTCAAACTGCACACGTGAAACTAGACCGCAACTCCTATTTTCATAGGAGTGTCATATTATCAGATACAGTAGTTAATGGTGCACATAATAAAACACTGACTAAAGTGGGATGAACCTGAGTTCAACTACAAGTATCAGAACAAAATGCATTGAATGCTGCTTAATCTTTCAGCCCTTGTCTATTTTTGTCATTGCTAAGCAGGAAAACTTACTTGAACCATGTTCTCTATAATCAAAATCACTTGAACTTGTCAGCAAACTTTGCACAAATAGTAGCAGATAAATGTAATTTAAAATACCTGTCATCTGCCTGCGAATGCTGTCTAACTGTGCAGTGAGGAGTAGCTCCTCACAGTGGAGTATCTCAGCTTGTATGTCATACAGCTGGAGCTGCAGCTCATAGTACTGTGTCTCCATGTGGTCCAGGAGGGCCATCGCTTTTTCACTGCTGCAGAGACTCTGCATCTGAGGGCAGGGATGAATAAATCAGCACTTGGAAATCAACAGAATGTGTTTTCAATCAAGCGCCTTTGGTTCCGAGTGGTCCACACCTCCTCTCGAAGCGTGTGCTTCCTCTGCTCCAGACAGATCTCCCTGGCTCTCTGAAGCTGTAGGGTCTCCTTGGCGACAGAGTAGCGCAGTCTCTCCATGCGCGCCACCGCTGCTGTCCATGAAGATTTACCAAACTTTCGCTGGTCCACTCTCATACGCTCGTACAGCCCTGCACACAGAAACAGACCACAGTTTAACAAGATGTGTACTCAGTGAGGGAGAACCTCACCTTCTCCTTTCACTTGACCAATAACAAGAGAGAGACATCTATTGGTCATGTTTGATTATTACTACTCCCTTTAATGTTTGCAGCTTGAGGCAACAGCTTACACTTGTTTTTTTATTTTTTATTTTTTATTTTTAAGTGCTATATGATTCATGAACCAGTGAGTTATGGAGAAAACATGTATCAGACAGAGTGATATTCAGGAATAACCTCACAGGCAGAAACTGTGGGTGATCAATAGCTTGTCCTTGATTCTGTCTGCCACTGTACACTCAGAGCGTGGCTGTCTCATTAATACATTAGCCCTGGGATTCAAACTCACACACAGGTCAATAGTAAACCAGTGTTATTACATGTGTGATTCATCAGAATCAGTCCACTGCAGTTTGAGTGACGTGACCCTGGCAGCAGTAATGAGGTGTACAGTACCTTTCTGGGCTTTGGCAGTGATCTCAAAGTATTTTACAGTAAACTCCTGGATGTTTAGAACGGCCTCTTGAGCTTTCTTCTGCCAGTCAGAGTCCTCCTTTTTAAGAGCTTCAATCCGCCTTGGGCCCAAATAATCATTGTCCAAAGAAATCTGATGAGAGAGTGAACATGTCTGTCAACGTGACAGATAAATCCACACATACTTAGAGATTCAATTCACTCAGAGAACAATAAAGATCAAAGATGGAGCTTGAATATATGTTTCCAATGTTTTCATGAAAGTGCTGACACTCTGATATAAATCACATACCACACTAATATTAAAAAAAATTAGAATAGAAACAGCCTTTATTGTCCCACGGACGGGAAATTGAAGTGTAACAGCAGCAACAGATAAAAAGATTAGTACAGGTCATTAGTATTACACATTAGTATTTTAGACAAGGGTTTAAGTTTCTAATTGATGTATTGATGAATTAATGTGACTGAAAGAAAAGTGTTCAGGTCTATTTCAATGAGTTTGTAAAAAAAATAAAAAATTAAAAAATTAAAAAAAAAAAACCTATTAAAATACACAATTTCATGAGTGAAAGCCATTTATTAACATGGCTCTCTATTCTCCAAGCCTCTACAGTAATTATATATTTAAACTCTTTATAGTGGTCTGAAAGCTATGGGGGAAAATGTGTTATTCTGTGAGACAATTTGCCAGAGATGTATACATAAAGTTTTGAATTATAGTTTGTTGAGTTTTACTGCTTTTTCTTTGGTCTTCAGGGAGTTAAACAGATCACGAGTTAGGTGGAGGTAAATGCCATGGTGGTTGGGAGCTCACAGTGGATCTGGCGCTAATCTCTGGTGGTCACTTTGCGTGAGGCGGGGGACACCCTGGACAGGTAGCAACTCCATAACAGGACCACTTTGTGACATTTGATTGCAGAAAATAAGGTTATTCAATTCATTCTGCTACAACCACTAAACAACGTTGGCTCCATCCATTCCACTGACAGCACCATGCTTGACAAACAATGTTGTACACTCTGAATTGTGTCAGTATGTCTGAGAGATTTACATAGCTTTGAGCTCCACTTGTCAGGATTTTGGAGTCTGAATCCAGAGCTCGGAGTTTAACTCCAGGCATACGTTTGTCAAATGTACAGCTCTAAAAGGTGACTTAAAGATTTGTTCAATTAAACACAAATAATTTAAAACCAGTGCAAACGCCTCACATAAGCTCATTCCACTGAGCTATAATGTAATAAAAATTAATTAGCTTGTACGTAGCCACAGTTTGGAGACTGGCTGCTCAGTCAAACAAATCTGTAAGTTGTACAACAAGATCTTTTTGATAACTTCTTAAAAACAGTACTGTAACAACCATGAGAAAACCTGTATTTTAATATTATTTTTATTCAAACAAGAGCATTAGATCAAAACTAATCCAGTCAATATTTAGTTTAAATTAATAGTTAACAAAATGTGCAAACAGAACATTGATCTGTCTGAAAAACAAGTGACCAGCAAGAGTTTAATAATAATAAAAAAAAAAGGTTAAAAAACAAAAACACAACTGGACTTTTATTCTGAAGCTGAAGACGTTTCACTTTCAGACCAGGCTTGAGCAGTTCTTAGTCTGGAGGAATGAATGTCCTTCTTCAGAATAAAGTCCAGATGTTTTTGTTTTTCAACCTTTTGTTGGATGGATCATGACCTGGACGACTGAGAATCTTCTCCAGCATATGACCAGCAAGAGGAAACAACCAGGACACGCTTGAATTACACACAGTGTGTGTATGCCATAAATACACACAGAAGTGCAGCCCTGAATACTACCAGTAACCCCCCTCACACCTCCCTAGCTGGTAGGAGGTTCCATGGTGTAATGGTTAGCACTCTGGACTCTGAATCCAGCGATCCGAGTTCAAATCTCGGTGGGACCTGCAATGTCATTTTTTCCCCCTGCCTTCTTTGCACTTCCTCTGACCTCCTCTGTCAGAGCTGATGTGTGTGTGTGTGTGAACACACTGCAGTGAAATACACAGAGTGCAACGACAAAGAGGCAGAAAAGACACAAGTCTGCTCTGTAGCAGGGAAGTGACTTCTGAGTGAGAACAAACACCTGACTTCCTGCACACACGCTGAGTCAAACCTCTTGTTTCATAAGAGCTTTCTGGACCTTCACTGGCTGGATAATACATGCAAAACCTTTTTTAATTAGGACAACGATTAGACAATACATCAAATATTACTGAACTTTGATTAGGACAATCTAGTCAGCCTAATGTAAACTGGACTGTCTGATTGAGGCTTTAACCCACAGAATGAGTGCAGAGCTCGGCGTGTCAGCATCTGCCTGCCCCGACAGTAAACCTATAGGTTCACATGATTTATTCATGTTCATAGAGACTGAGAAACTGGAGATCCATTCTCGCAGACAAGATGTCACTCCAGTCCAATGTGCCAAGTCACGTTTCATTAAAGGAGGAAGATGGACAAAACTAAGAGGGTGTTTGGAAAAAATAAATAAATAAGTTGTGAAACAGTTTGAGATTTTAGTTATAATTTACATACAACAACGTTTTACTATGCTGTACGTGAGCTGGAGAGCAAAATCTAAACATGCCAGCAAAACTACAGTGACTGAACAAAGATCTTCCTCCATGTATCCACCCAGCAGTCACCCTCTTCCTGGTTCATGAATACACCACACAAAAGACTATTTTAAGACGCGTGAGAGTTTCCATCAAATGTGCTTTAGGACCCCTCCTCATTAGTGCCCAGAGACAAAACAGAAATACAACAAAAACAAGCCCACATGCAGATTAGAGCGTTTCAAATACATGTAGCTTGGTCTTAGCATTGGATTTTAGTCCAAACTCTGTGTGACAGTAGCTCATGAAGCATTAAATATACAGTATATAGTGCAAAAGGTGTTTATGTTTAACTTGTACCTTTATCTGCTGTCTGCGCAGCATGGCTAACTCCCTCATGTCTCTGAAGGGCTGCAGCAGGTACTGGTACAGCTGTGTTGAGGCCTCCAGTAGGCCTCCATAGGCCTGGTCTTCTTCTTCATACAGCTCCAACAGCTCCACCATGCTGTCTGTGGATTTGTGCTTCTCCAGCAGCTGCACAAACAGTATATTCATTGTTTGTACATGTTTACAATTTACAAACACTCTATTAGCACAAATGTTTACAGTAATTACACATTTAAATGGTGTGAATAAAACATCTGTAAACATCTACACTGAACGTCATTCCGTTCAAACATTTAAAAGACACAAAAACCAAGGGGAAACACTCTTTATAACTTTCTGCAGATGTAATATGCAGTATGTTTTCTATTCTTGTTGTCAGTGCCTGAAATAAAGAAACATTTGATCTTTAAAGTGAGTCAGTCCTCAGTAAATACCTTATAGTTATGTGGATATTTTATAAATAATAGCAGAACTAATGCAGTCTTAATGCATCGTCCAGAGTTCAGTGTGCAAAGATCAATATGTGCACGTTTCAGCAGGCTGAACAGTTTTGTTAGCTACCAGCAAACAGTAAAGCAGCCATTAACTAAGCCCTCAAATGGAGTGAGAAGATCAATAGTTCAGTTTTTGTGAAATCCAGCCACATGACAACCAGCCACCATCTCCGGGTGACAGGGCACCGCCATACGAGACAGATGAGCTCATGCTGGGAGGAATAGCCGATTGATATCAGTGTCTCGCCCTCCATCACAAGGAGAAATAAGCCTGAAATCTTAATCTGAGAAACTTTTATTGAAGCAAATGGCTTCTGGCGGTTGGGCGCACTTTAACATGACTGATTTATCTGCTCTCTGATTTATTGCTCTGAAAAGGAAGCGATGAACCTTCCAGCGTCTGGTTTTCTTCCTTGCTTTTCATTATTCCGAGTGTGACCACTGCTGAACTGGGTGGAATGACATGTGGGTTATTTGTTTATGCTACTCGCTGCCCTTTTTTTTTTTCCTGCGGCCAGATGTACAGCAGAGAGGCAACGCCTCGGTCAGGAAGTCACCTGATCATATTAAGAACGAAGTCTAGATGCAGTTTCTGCAGGGAATATGAGCTCAATATACAAAGTAAATCCTATTTTCTTTAAAATATTATTTAACCAGGCACCATCAAACAGATAATGCTGATATAACTGTAAAATAAATATCTCTTTCACTTCTCTCATAGGACTTCTTGTACTGTTCCGGCTCCATGAGCCAAGGATGCATTAATCTCACTCCATTGATTAGTGAGTCAGTGTGAGAGGCAGTGTGCATAAATATAATGTCTGTTTATATTAAGAGCTGCTAATCAATCACTCGCTGCTGCTGCTGCTGCTGCTGCTGCTGATGCTGCTGCTGATGCAGTGTAACATGAGCAGGCCTGCAGCTCTCTGTTAGTCTGCACTGTGTCAAACACAACACCTTAATTTGGTGCAACGTTTGGGTTATGTGGAAGTATTTCATGAAAATGGTTGCTTCATTATATTTCCTAAGTCATCTAATGCTAGATTTAATTGGGGCAATTCAAATTAGATATCGTACAAAAGGGATAAACAAATAGAAGTAAAGCAACCTTTGTAGATTTAAACACTACAGAAAATGCTGAGTTGATCTAAAACAAAAAAAAACTTGGGGGTGTAGTGCAGTGTATATGAGCTTTCTAAAACTGTTCCCGAGATTTATTTCTTGTTTGGGTCTAGTTCTGTGAGACTCTGTGGCAAATGGTCCACAGATTATCTACGATATCTGATGGTTGTTAGAACAACTCACTGGTACACTTGCAGCTCTGGGAACTTTGATGCAAGTTTATCCCACCACCCTCTTTACATTTGCTGAAGATTGTAGCACTCATTCAGTGGCTTGTATTTCCACTAGTGAAATTTTGCTCATTCATGACCGTATGAAGCTCTTGTTGATCAATTTAGAAGATGTTCATCTTCTGATGACCTTTTATTCATATATCTTCCCTCTTTGAGGCCAAAAAACTTGGTTTATTAAACTTGATGAAACTATTATGGTTGTTTCCATCACGGTGCAAGCATGTTAATGCAAACATTAGATGATTTTAGACTGAATTTTTCAGGCTGAGCAGTCTGTTGCTCTCTCATACACACAATCACGCACTAATGTTCACTGTGAGGTCACATCAAGATTCAGCGTCTTGTCAAGTAAGAGCTGGAGACTGAACCACTGAAGTTATAGATGGCATGCAACAGCCTAACCAACAGGACTGCACAGGCTTAATGCAGGGGTCACAAAACTAATTATTTTTCACTTTTTTTTTTGTTCAGATTATTGCACAGCTGCTTGAAAAGGTAAAAACAGTGTGAGCTCAGAATGAAATACAATACAACTCAAATATCTGGGAACAGGTTTTATATGTTTAGACCTATTTGTAACAGCATTAAAATCACCTGTGCTGGTTTCCTTTATGATAGTCTGAACCTTTGGTGGCTACTTCCATATGAGGCTTAAACATTTGCTGTAAGCTTCAGTGCACGAAGTCACTGTTAATCAAGTGTTTTCCAGCTCAGCCTGCAGATTCTTTAACTGGACACAGGGAGGTGGGGTTGCAGGAGTCAGCACCTCCATGCTCTCCTTGAGATGGTTCAGGGCATGTTTTTGGAGTGTGCAGAAAATGGCATTAAAATGGGATGATCAGTTTTACTCACTGGTGTCTGACTGGTTGCTATGGTGACTATAATCTAAATAAAATAAAAAAAAATATATATATATAGTATATATATATATATACAGTATATATATATATATATATATATATTAGAAAGTTATTCATTTTGTTCTGTTACTATAAGATTAGTGTATTGTAGTATATTGTATTAGTTAGAAAAATTAGAAAGTTATTCATTTTGTTCTGTTACTACAAGATTATTACCG
>JARVLU010001462.1:19495824-19518234 GCA_031762415.1 Simpsonichthys santanae
AAAGCAAGTACTTATTTACTTTTACTTAAGTAAAAACATTAATATGGTACTTCTACTTTTACTAGAGTACATTTTTGACTGTTTATTTGTACTTTTATTTAAGTACAGTGTTTGAGTACTTTCGCCACCACTGCAATACTTGAAGCGAACTCGATTATTTGAGAGAATACTGTACAGTATAGACTTTTTTTATTTTATTTATTTATTTATTTATTTTTTTATTACAATTTTTTCAATACAAATACAGTTACAACTATAAGGATGTGAACAGAAGAACAAGGGGCAATATAACAAGAACAAGGAACAAAAAAAAAAAAAAATTAAAAAAAAAAAATTAATTAACTATGCCAGGAGGGTGCCAGGTTTCTACAATGAGTACATAAAAAAAAGATTATACATTAAATATATTCAAAGAGCTACAGCATTCAAATGTGTTTATAGATTTTTTTGTTGTTACTCTTAGAAATGGTGCATAAATATAATTCTATTACTTTAATTAAACCTGGAAAAAAAGGCGAAGGTGATGAAAATTTACATTTGTGAATATGGTATTTGCCAAATATTATAATTAAATTAATTGCTAGGGTTTTTTATATTAATTTTTTTTTCATGAAAGCCAAAAATAATGTGTTCATATCTTAATGAAAATTTGGAATCAATATTACAAATTATAAAATTATTACAATGTTTCCAAAATGTCTTTATGACATGACAATTCCAGAATAAATGACTGATTGTTTCGGAGTGCTCTTTGCAAAATTTACAGTTGGGGGGTCAGTCTGTGAAGAAATTAACCATTGTGGTTTATGTCGGTGAAAAACAGTTTGAACAGTATGTGGCGGTAAACACCACTTAGCTGTCTGCGAGTCGCCATTAAAGGAAAAGAAGGAGATCACTGCGTGCAGTAGTTCAACTCCGAACCAGCAGGTGGCGGTAGTGCACCAATTTGCTAACCGGTAAAGAAAAAGGAAGAGTACACGTGTTATCAAATACTGTATCTGTTCGGGCATATTCTGACACAAATTTGGGATTTTGGTTATTTAGTTTTAAACAAACTAGTGGAAAAATGCCGAAAGTGAAGGCGGAGAAGAAGAGCAGGCAGCACCAAGACGTTAAAAGCCAAGGTTTGTTTCTCCCGATGAGTTAGTGTTAGCATGTTAGCAAAAAAAAAAAAAAAAAAGACTTAACGGCTTTAAATATCACCTGTCGCATATAGGAGAGGGAATGTGTGTTTTTATAATAAGTCTGAAAACGAGTGAACAGCTTTCATGTTTGATGTACATGTATTTAGTTAAAAATACTAGTAGTGTTTGTTTCCAGTTAAAGAGAATGGTGCACTGAAGCGACTGCACTGATTCCCATGATTAGTACCCAACTTTACAAACTTCCACACCAGAGACGAACTTTTTTTTTTTTACTCAAAGGCTTCAAACATCTGCTAAAGTTCATGGGAAAAACCAATTCAGACATGTGTTTTTAATTTTCTATATCGCCTTACAGCCTAGCTGTTTTGTTATTTTCACTTATTCTCAGTTTATATGCATCCTTTATGATTGTCTTTGTTGTCCACTGTTGTCATCACTCCTCGTAAATGACTTCCCGTGGCTCAGTGGGATTAACTTGTATTAATAAAGGTTGAATGAATGAATAACATTTTATTTTGCATGGAGTTTTAGTGCCTGATTTTCCCAGCATCAGATCAGTTTGCTGTTTTTGTAGGAATCATGTTCAACACTGGCGTTGGTCAACACATCCTGAAGAATCCTCTGGTCGTCAATGCAATAATTGAGAAGGTGGGATGAATTGGATGTCTTCTGGACCATTATAGACATATTGCCATGAGTATTTGGAGCGAAACGTGGTCGAGTTTTAGCACTGTAAAGATGAAGCACACATTGTCAGCCTATTAGGACTACAGTAATCATATCCAGTGAGTGGAAAATAAACTTTATTTAAAAAAATAAATAAATAAAAAAAAACTTCAAAGAAATTGAAGTAGCTGTGGAACGTGTTCTTAATTTTCTATGAAGTTGTGTTGCATTTGCATTTTGAAGTTATTGCTATTAACATGAGGTCAGAGATGTCTAAAACATGTAAGGTTTTGTTGAGCTGCAAAAACAAACAGTGAGCTGCGCTTTTTGAACATTAACTTTAAATTTGATGGAGCACGTGTCAATGCAAAATTTTACCATTAAAAATCACACAAACATTGTGCCTTGATGGAAGCGCTTGCCCTTTGTGTTGTTTGGGTTATGAAGCAGCCACATCAGTGTGGACTTTAGGAGAGAGACCCCATTTATACTGACATAAACGATTAAACGATCACATTAGATCCTCCAGATCCTCTCCAACTAGATGACACGGAAAAAAAGGGGCACAAATACGCTGCTGCATTGTTGCATTTAACATAACTAATATAAATAAGGCACATTTACCATTAAGAGCCTCTAATGTGATGGTTTTACCCTTTTTGTCTGCTGGCTCTACATTTTTTTTAGCAAAACCAGAAAGACTCGCTGTGGCATTACAGCAAGTGACACTTAGTCCATAAAATAGCTGTTCTTTAATCAAAATATTAGTTAAAAGGTAGAAAAACATAAATTTAAACAGGGGATGAATAGAATAAATTAATTTGCTATAATAAACTGCACTCACATTTCCAGTAGGAGGGGTGAAAACTATTTTATAGAAATGTACCTGAACTTAGACAAACACTTCTCAAAGATGGTGGGTTTTACAGTCAGATAATTGGACAATTTAATTGAAGAAATACTCAAGATTCTGGTACAGCGTGCTTACAGCTATACACACAATGACTTGTTTTGTGTTCCCCTTTTTCTCAGGCTGCACTGAGGCCGACAGATGTGGTTCTGGAAGTTGGACCTGGTACTGGTAACATGACGGTTAAACTGCTGGAAAAGGCAAAGAAGGTACAAAAGTAGTTTTGCTTCAGTCACTCAGTACAGATATTACAATGCATATAGTTGCTGTACTGCATTAAAAGCTGTTTTATTGTAAGCAACAAGAAAAGTTATGTTTGAATATTAGAAGTACAGTAGTCCCTGGTTTATTGCGGGGGATCGTACCCTGAAGCCCCGCAATAAGTGAAAAACCGCGAAGTAGGGAGGGATACAGTAGTCCAAGTGCAAATACATTAAACTTTATATTAAGGCATTAAAATCTCTTCCCGCACCCTTGGAATAAATTTTACTTACTAACTGCAGAACAGCAACAGCTCTGGTTTTGGTCCAACTCTGTTTTATTCCAACTCGGTTTGTTTCTGCAGATCTATCCTGCAGCAATGAAGACCACAAATCAATCCTTTAAACTCTTTAACCTACTAATTTTAACAGCATACAGTTTTTATATGTACAGGAGCTAAAACATTTGCTTACCAGGATCTGCAGTACAGGAGCAGCTCTGTTTCGGTCCGACCCGATAGATGAAAAAAGTCCCGGTACAGCATGACTGAAGCCCAATGCTCTATCCAGCTTGATGTGCACGTGCTGCTGCCCAGGATTTAATCTACCACCCACCCCTGGCCCGGTCTGGACCAGCACTGCACGACCAGAACCTGACTGAACCCTGCAGCCATCGGTCGTCTGCAGCTCCCAGGATTCGGATCACACTGACTGATCCTGGATCAGCTGCAGTCCATCTACTCAGCAATGAAGATACAACTTGAAGGATGAGTTCAGCTTCAGGATTATTGGTGACTTTCCTGCCAGTCCTGTGAGCAACAGAACTTACAGAACTTCTGACTTTGCTGCAAAACTTTCCCTCCATTTGCAGCAAGCAGTGGTGGAAGAGCATTGTTGACCTCTGGGAAGTGATGGCTTCTGGGTAACATAGTTCTTTAGACTGGCAAAACAGTGAAGGCTTAATGAAAGAAATCTACAAAATAGCTGTATTTTTTTAATATTATGTACATGTACAGTATTTAAAAAACGCAATAGGTCCACGATAAACGAACCATGACGTAGTGAGGGACTACTGTACATTTGTGTTCCTGTCTAGTTTTAGTTTATTCAGTTTTTGATCATTGAATTAAAACGGTTACTTGTGTTTTTGCAGGTTGTGGCGTGTGAGTTGGACTGCAGACTTGTGGCTGAACTTCAGAAAAGAGTACAATGCACGTGCGTGAGGCCATCAACACGTGTTGTTAAATAATCTGTTAATCTAACAGGAATACATGAACAAAAACGTGCAGATTTAATTTGTTGTGGACTTCGTTGCTCTCAACAGGCCTTTGCAGACCAAACTTCAGATATTAGTTGGCGATGTATTAAAAACAGATATGCCTTTCTTTGACGTCTGCGTAGCTAATCTGCCTTACCAGGTGAACACTTTATCTACATATTGCATATAGTTGATTTGACAGAATCTGTTCTTTTTCATTTAAAGTATTTTTCTTAAATCTTGCAGATTTCATCACCGTTTGTCTTCAAGCTCCTGCTGCACCGACCTTTCTTCAGGTTAGAACTGACTGAAGCCTAACTGAGGATAGGCTGTTTGTACCATGTTAAATGCCTCTTTGTGTTTTATCCAGATGTGCTGTGCTGATGTTCCAGAGGGAGTTTGCCATGCGACTGGTTGCCAAACCTGGAGACAAGCTGTTCTGCAGGCTGTCCATCAACACACAGCTGCTGGCTCGTGTCGACCACCTCATGAAGGTCAGCATGTTCTCAGAGATGTTTGTCTGCTTGTAGAAAAGATGCCGTACCATTTTATTTATAGAGCGACAAGGCCAACCTGGTGCTGTACAAACAGAAAAACAGGCAACACATACAGCAACATACAAAATGAAGTTAAATCAGATGGACATGTTCAGGATCTGCTTTTTGATGCTGAGCTTCCCTCTGTTTCAGGTGGGGAAGAATAATTTCCGCCCTCCTCCTAAAGTTGAGTCAAGTGTCGTCAGGATAGAACCGAAGAACCCTCCTCCTCCGGTTAACTTTCAGGTTCGTTTCGACTTCTTGTGGTGAATCTTTCTGAGGAGAGCATCTTACTCTTGATTTCTTGTTCACAGGAGTGGGACGGTCTGGTCAGAATCGCCTTCGTACGGAAAAACAAAACCCTCGGTGCAGCTTTTAAGTGAGCGTCTGCCGGCTTCAAAACCCACAACCCATACTGTTCTGTTAAAGCAGAAGACCTGATGATGACTCTTAATTTTCCAGGTCTGCAGCAGTGGAGCAGCTGCTGGAGAAGAACTACAGGATTCACTGCTCCGTCCACAACGTGGTGAGGAAATGACTGAATCAAAACAAGTCCTGTGAAACGCAGCTTTTTTATTTCACTGCTCATCTTGAATCTAAAACTTTTCCCTCCGTCTCTACAGATCGTTCCAGACGACTTCAGCATCAGCAAGAAAATCGAGAGTGTTCTGCAGGAGGCCGGCTTCAGTGAGAAGAGGGCCCGGTCCATGGACATAGACGACTTCATGATGTAATTTAAAAATCACGATTGAACTTCTAAAAACTTCATTGTGACATCATTTAACATGTTAAAATGTGTTCTTCATCCTCAGACTGCTGCATGCATTCAACTCTGCAGGGATCCACTTTTCCTGAGCGACACATGGGGATGACAACAGTTTGAACTCCCGTCTCAATAAGATGTTGAGAACCAAGTGAAGCTGTGGTGCACTTGGAGGAACTCAAGTTTCAAACTGAAATTTAGGATGAAAATTAGAACAGCTCATATTGAGTCGTTTCTTTTTCCAGTAAACATGCATACACAACTTTTTGCAGGTGTAAGGTGTGCACGTGATTACTGTAATCTGCAGAAGTGTTTAAAAACACATTTTATCTTTTAAAGTGCAGAATCCATTTCTTGAAATAAATTCTGCTTCAATAATCTTTTGTTTCATGCTTCAAAATGTTTTGCTTCATATGAACCGCTAAATTATGGAAAAACATGTTTCCAATGCAAAAAATAATTTATTCAAATCTTAGCATGCAGCTGGCAATACATTAAGAATGCAGTCCAGTTCAAGTTTCATTGTCAGGTCAATAAAATATTTTTGAATGTTTGGCAGCTTTACAGACTTTTTTTTTTTTACTTTTGTAGGTCGAACTTTGCTGAACTGGTTTATGACTGGACTGGACAGTAATGATTGAAATGCAAAGTTAGAATCTGATAGAATTTGCAGATTTGCATGTTAAAAACCTACTGGTCCAAAGATAAAAAGACAAGTTTGTACTCAGATGTTGGGTTATGCAAGTGAACAGGATGAAATGTAGATTGCTTGAATCACCCTCCCCAAGAGCAAAGAAATGTAAGCTGCAGCTTTGGGTGTGAAACTTTTCAGCTGTTTAGTTGAATATGCATCTTAACCTTAATGAGTAAATGGAAAAGTGGTGTCAGTGACCATAGTAAAAGTAAGCCCTGCAGCAAAACACCACTCCGACCTTATGGCGACCATGGGAGCTCCAGCTAGTCCACCCAGTCGCTCTCGTGCCTATCCCGCACGTGTCAACCAGGGTGCACATATGACGAAACTTCAGAATCACCTTTCGCCCAGATTAGTACGAGTCCAGCTGCAAGACTTACAAGTTTGGCCGAAAACCGACTTTCCAGACAAGTTATTGTGACTTCTTGTGGCAAATGTTTGACGAGCACTTGCTTTATGCTTTTCAACATGTCGTGGTAATCAACAGTGAATACAGTTTCTGTCTTATATCTTACACAGGGCAAAGCTGGAAGAGTCATTCAATAATCAACAGTTTCATCACTCAGTGGGTGGGGCTTAAGTGATGTCATGAATCAATAATACCAGTGTGTCTAGAAGTGCTCACTGATCACGCACAGAAAATCTGTTTCAGATCAATGTTTCACTGATATATAAATGTTGGAATGATCTAGGGGGCGCACACTGATGACGCACAATAAATCTGGTGTTGATCGGATGATGTATCACTGAGATATAACTATGAATAATGTAAAATATTCTAGGGGGTGCTGTGGAGGCTATTGGACAATTATAGATTTCTGTTCAAGGGGTGGATAATGATCAATCATACTGATTTTGGTGCACCTCGGTTCAAATTTGTGGAATTTAGAGCCAAACGTATGGCGACGGCGTTACGTCTTACTTCGCCACGTCGCAACGCCCACATGCTCCACCCAAAATCATCAGTGTTGGAAAGCAAGTTACACCAACATGTCTTGGGTCACTGGACATACTATCATGCTGATTAGGTAACAGGTCCGTTCAATGTACAACTTTACACTTCACTTCCTGTTGTCAGTGGGCGTGGCTTAAGTGATGTCATGATTTGACCATTCAGGCTTGCAGGGGACTGGATGTGGATCAATCACTGAAGGGTTGATGTCTCAGTTTTCTTGTAGGTGCAATTAGTTTTTCGTTTTTCATGGTGAGATGTCAAATTTTGAGGTCTGGTCCCGCCCCTTTAGCATGCTCTGAAATAAACCATTTAGATAGTTTCATCCCCCAAACCTTTTGAACAAAATGACCAAGCTTGAAACAGACTGAGCAAAATCCCTAGAAGTTCGTTCAAATGCAGAGGCTGTAAACTGCCAAAAAGGTGTGAAATTTGGGACGGCGTTCCAAAATGGCCACCTTCCTGTTTATCGTACAACGTTGGTGCCAGACGGTTTTCGGTGCATCTTGGGGAATTGGACAAGTGTATCAAATTTCAAACTAAGGCTAATGCGGAGGGTATTTTGAAAATTTCCAGATGGCGTTCTTGAACCGTTTCTGTTGCGATTTTTGTGACGCCCTTAAAATACGTAAATTTTCAACAGTCCTGATGCGTCCTCTAAATTTTTTGGGATACGTTAAGGACTTCAAAAGGCCAATTCATTTGGCGGAAAAATTTCAGCTCTGGCCTGAAACAATAGGCCTTTGCGGCACTTTGCTGCTCGGGCCTAATGATGCAATACTAACTTTACCATAGTCCTTGAATGTGGTGTTAAAATACAGATTTTGTGCAAATATTGTATATGAACACACAATTTTTTTTTTAACCATTCCTTTTTTTGGGGTCACAGCTGGTCAAACTAGATGAAACGGACAAAACTTGATATGCTGTATAGATCACAGTTGGAGTGCTTATTTGATTTTAGTCTGATGAAAACAGCTTTCTTTATTTGTTTGAGCAAAATGTCACATGTCAGTCAAAAAAAAAAAACGAACCAAAAAAAAAAACAAAAAAAAACGTTTCATTACTTCATCCAGCATCACGTCTGGTGCAAACACATAGAGAAACATAACCAGTGGTATTTTAACAGTTTTCACTATACATTTATTAACAGTTCGTTCTAGTTCCTGTATTATAACAAAGTTAAATAGGTGGAAGATGAAGTTCTTGTCAGCTGTCACATAAAATGACATGGCACAGACTGAAGCAAAACTACAAGAGCGCTCAGAACGCAAGGAAGGAAACAAAGAACAACAACGCAATCAAAGATTTCTTCCAAACTGGTAAAAAGTCAGAGGGAGAAAAGGATTACCTGTACTTAAAGTGAAATGTGACGCCACGATGTCTTCTGAGGACTGGTAAGCGGTGTATGTAAGCTATCACAGAGTGCACATGCAGACACGTCAGCCACAAACCAGAACGCTGGTTTAGTGTCGTAAACTTTGAAACATTAAGATCTCGTTTTAAAGCAGACCAAAAGAATTCTGCCAAGTATAAAGAAGTATAAAATAAGAAATAATTTAAAAAGACTGAAGAAAACTAAATCTCAATGAGATTTAAAAAAAAAACAAAAAACAAAAAAAAACTATTTCCCGTCCCCAAAATTCATGCCAGATCAGTTTGGAGCCAGTTCTGTTAGGAGTCGTTACAACTAAAGCAATTTATTGAGCCTGTTGGTGCGTCACAGTCCTTTTAATTGTGTTTTCATAGCTGCCAGTGGCAGCTGAGGTTGTGCCAAACATCTAGTGGTAAAAGTTTGCCTTCAGTCTTTAAAGCGCACGTGGCCTCTTGGGATTGATCTGCTTACTGGCTTGCTCTTCCTCCTGAAGTGCAGAGCGGAATGACTTCACTTTATCTGTTTCAGGAGACAGAGACAATGCTGGTTATTATACGAGACATTTTAAAGTTTACCAGTGAGCAGTAGCTCAGCCTTGATCAAAATGTTTGTCTACGCAGCCGTGGCACCTCGGAGCTCAGTGAGGATTTCTATTTTCTGGTCTAGGATCTGCTCAAGCTGTGTGGCATACGACTCCACGTCATAGTCCACCTCCTCCGTCATCTCCAGCAGCACCTTTTCATCTTCCAGCCACCGGATGGATTCCTGTCCAGAGAAGACACACGGCTGGGGTTAATGTAGTTGGATCATGTGGAGATAAAACTATGAGCTGATAAACACTCCTGTCATGTGTGCAGCCATCAAACTCACTCATTATGAGACAACATGGAAAGATTCAGTGTGTGTGTCGAGGTTTTATTGTCACTTCAGCTACGTACAAGTACATACTGAAACAAAACTGTTCCCCACGATCACGGTGCAACATAGAATAATGTAAAAAAAAAAAAACAACACACAGTGCAGATACACAACACAAGAATAAACACAAACTAGTACATATTTGTGCCCCAAGAGATAAAAATGGTGTAAGGTGCAAAAACTTGAGCAGGTTGCAAAAACGTACGAGTAGAGAAGTCACAAACAGAACAACGCATTGTGTTTGTGTGAACAAGTGTTTTCTTTGTTAGACTGACCTGGAAAACAGCTCTGTGGTCCTCCAGGACCTGCTCCTCCATCTCAACTAGCTGAGAAACTACTTCATGGAAGGTGAAGAGCTGGGGAGACACCTCCTCTTCCTATAAAACATTTACAGAATCAGTAAGAAACAGAAATGAAGAAAAATCCAACATGGTTCTTTATCAAAACTGTTGATCTGGTTAAAATCAGTTAAAATATACTAGTTGCTTAAAAGTGTTTATCTCTCATAAGGAATTAAACCATTCAGTTTGTTTCAAGGAAGCTTTGAAACAAAAACTCCTAAAATGTTTAGATGATGCAAACCCTACAGCTTAGTCTGATGTTAGTGATTTTATTATCAGTTACTGTCAAAAACAAATAATTTATTGAACGTCCAAGTACAATTTGTGTGTATATTATAAAATGAATAATTCAAACATCTTCTTCCTGCACTCACATTTTGCTCACAGAGCAGTTTGAGGTCGTCTCTCTGAGGTGAGATACTCAGCCACTCCTCGTCTAAAATACCCAGCTGGTTGACGGCATGGATGTTGGGTCGACCTCCTTCCATCACCTGGTTGGGGTCCACAGTGAGCTCCTTCACCCTGTAGTTTGACAAAAATAAATAAAATTAAATTGTCAGGACACATGTAGGAGTTAAAGGTGAGAACAAAGTTAGCATTTTGGACAACATCGTGACCGCGGCAGTCATGCAAGCAGAAAATGTGTTTATATGGTCAGAATTTGTATTTAATGAAGTGTTATGGAGATAATAAGGTAATCCTGACATGCCCCCAACCTTTAAGTCCAGCACTAAATAATTAAGACTCAAACTGTTAGAAGGATTATCGGCTGAGAGTTGGCTCAAACCAAACCTGTATGCCTTAACAGCTAAAGCTAAATTTACCAGTAAATCAGCACGAACACACTCTGACTTCACACTTCCTGCTTCCACGGCCATGTGCAGTTGTCATATATGAGGACATACTCATGAGGGCAGCTGGATGTTGCAGGAGTTGATGAAAGGAAAATGTTTTGAACGTTTAGCAGGAGGTGAAAGCACAAGTTGCAGCAGGGATGAAAAAGAGGTCACAGGACACAAAAACAAGGGAGAGAAAACATCCACAGTGACCAGCTGATGAAGCGAATGACAATAAGCTCATAGATGAAAAGCAGTAGATGCATGCAGTTTTTTTTGTGTGTGTGTGTATTAGTTTGTGCATGCAGTGTTCAGCTCTGAGCAGTGTTTGACCTGCTGGGAGAGGTCGCAGCAAAGTCATCAAACTCAAAGGTGTTGGTGGGTGAGTGGTCAGGGCGACTTCCCTGACCGCCCTGGGAGAAGGGGATGTCTGACGGACTAATCCCAAACTCCTTCACCCTGCATGGCAGCAGGAGTCACACCAGCACACAAAGGAGCAGAGCAAGGGGAGACAAGAAAGAAACAAAGTAAGGAAAAGAGGAGTGAGAAGGTGTACGGAGTCAGAGAGAACTAAAGAGATCAGAAGAGAAACTGACATTAGCATCACAGCATATAAACTAAAGCCACTAAGGATTGTAACTAAAGTAAAGAAGTTTGTATATTTTTTGTCTCTATAGAAAAAGATCTTTAGAGCAGGACAAGGTATTCCCACCTGTTGGCATAGCGCAGTGTGTTGAGTGTGTTCTCACAGGATGTCATGCCAGGAGAAATTGTTGCAATCTGAAGGAAGAAAAGAACATAAATTAACAATATGACAAAGAAATGACAACAAAGACAACTATTTTGTACGCAGGTGAAAACTGACCATGCAAGTGCGTGAATTTTCTCCGATAAAGGAGTCTCTCAGGACCTGGGTGAGCTTACTGGCCCTGAACGGAGTGTGGGGTTTGTTTCGACCAAGAGCTCTGATGCATTCCTGAAACAAGAATGGAGAGAGAGCAAAGAAACATGAAAACACAACTTGTATTTTAAAACAAATCAACAACACTGAAGCAGCCCACACACTGCAACAAACCACCCTCAGAGCTCACAAACCTTGAGGGCCAGCAGGCTTTTGTTTATTTCCGCTCCCTCCAAACGAGTCTGCCGGTCAGCACTAGACGTATCGGCGCCCCTCTCGTTCCCTGCGAGGTCGATGAGAGAGAACTTTCCGTGCATCTTTCCCTTCCTTCGAAGAATGAGCTGGAAAACAGCGTGGCTGCGTGACGAGTGGGCGTTGGCTGACGTCTGCCCTGACGTTCTAGGTAAAAGGGAATAAAATAAAATAAAAAATATCAGAATAAAAAGCAAGAAAACAAGTAAGAAAAAGAAAAGATTTCTTGTATTAACGATGAAAAGTCAACATAAAAAGAGGTGCTTTAAATTTTCATTAAAGATGTGTCTGCACCCATAACAACCAGAGTGAACGTACCTGCAGCTGTTTCCCACTTCGATTAGTTTCAGGACGTCCTCTGTGCACTTGACCTCTTTCTCCTGAAGACCCACAACCTGAACCTGCTGTTTCCCGTCCTCCAGAACCCTCAGCTTCGCTTTACGATTGAGCAGGTCAAACACCTAAAAACACAAACGCCACAGTCGTTTGCACGGAGCGCTGAGTTTGAGGGAACAGTCACTAAACACACCAAGACACCTCACTTGCCTTTCCACTGTAGATTTCAAAAAAGGTTGCGTACACTTGTAGATCTAACTTCTTGTTGTTGGGTTTCTTCAGCATGAGAAATACATCTCGAGCTGAACAAAAAGAAACGAGACGTCTACAGAGTTCATCTTATCAAAACAAACCCTTAACTAAACCACTAACGTTTGCTCACCTGCTAATGCATAAATTCCTTTAGAGCAGTCTTGGTTCTTCCCAGAGAAATCTCCACCCATAGTCTAAAATACACAAAACAGTCTCTGAGTGTTGTATTAAAAAAAAAAAACAGATTCACAAACGATCAGGTGTAGTCTTCATCAGATTGAATACAAAGCTTTGGGGAAACAGAATACAGAAAGTTAATGCATTACCAGTACAACTCACAATAACATTGCAACAACTAATATGTTTATTGCTGCTGCACTATGTGGCTGTATCATGTTTGTCACTACCTTAACACCATTATTCAATTAATCTCAACATTACTCACTACCTGTCACACAACCCCTTTTTTTCATTCAACCTTTATTTATACAGATAAATCACATTGAGCTTCAAAGACTCATTTACAAGTGAGATCTGTTTGGACAGACATAAAAGTAATGAAAGTAACCCCTGTAGTTTGTTATGTGCCTGTGAAATAATTATTCATACAAATTCATCCTACTTGCACCATTATATTCTACCATGTTGTTTTTTTATATTGGAGCTTGTAAATATTATATTTTGTTTTTCACGTTTTGTACTTTACTTTTACCCATATTGCATGCTTTAGTATTTCTTTTTTTTTTTTTTGTGAGTCAAATTGGTTCTTCTCCCACCGAACATTTCATTGCATTGTTGACCTTGTGTTAACCTGCATATGACAAATAAACAACAAACATAACAGAACTCTGAAAGCCTTGCTCTACTTCAGTGCTGTTCTGTTTAAGACTTCCTGAAATAAGGTTGAAATAAGGTTGAAATAAGGTTGTTGGCTTGAACTCCTGATCGCAACCCCCTTCAGCCTCCCTCTCCATCTTGCCTAGTGTCATCAGAATACAGCAGAGACGGACCAAGACAGCTGCAGGAGGTATCTACCAAAATATTCAAAGGTCTCGCACAAAATAAAAGAGGATGAACCATGAACTCTTTGCTGCTTTTCTTGCAGATAGTCACATCGAGACAATTCTAATATAGAAATGGGATGATTGTAATACCACACTGTCATAATGTTCATTTCACAATGACCTAAAGTAATAAAATTATTATAAAATTATTAATAGCATACATAATGTATACAGTCGATGACTGCATGAACTCACATGTGTTTTACCGCTGCCCGTCTGCCCGTAGGCAAAGCAGGTGGCCATGCCTCGCTCAAAAATGGTCTCCACTAGAGGTCTGGCAGTGAACCTGCAGGACGAGACGCAACATACAATCAAATTAAACTTCATCTACAAGAGAAATACATTCATCATGTACCAAATAAAAAGTGGGGAAAAACAGCCACTTTTTTAATAATGCAAAAAAATTATAGTTTTATTTTTCTTGAAAGATACTGCTCCATTGGAAGTATTCCTAAAATACTACTTGAGGTACCTCTACTGTGATTTAGTGAAGAACGCTGCATTGACCTTGTGTGAACTCTAAAAATACAAACAGACGAGCTTCATGGTTAAATCTTCTGTCGAGATGCTGTTACAAACCTGTAAACCATCTCATTGGTCGTGCTTTCATCAAAGGCGTAGTCAAAGCGGAAGGTCTGGTTCTCCAGGAAGCGGGTGAGGTCCACTTTTTGTTTGGGTTCGTGAACCATCACTACGTCTTTACTGGGAATGGTGATCACATCCAGATCCTTCATGGTCAACTCTGGAACACAGCAGAGTGCACACCTTTAATCATAAAACTATGTTTGCAGAGAATTAGACTCAGACACAGGAATGACTTGTCACTGCATTGAAGCTTGTACCTTTCTTGTTGAGGGGACGTTTTCTTACACAAACACATATTCTGTGCTCTTCGATCTTGACAGTGAAAAACGAGGATTTTTATATTAATATTAATGAAAGTTGCAAATGACCAAACAAAGAAATAAAAGGGGTTTAAGTTTTTACTCACTAAGTCTGCTGTGGTCAGTGGCCGGTAGTCTAGACTGGCTCGAAAATCTCGAATCATGTACATGATCTCATAGTTTGGAATGGTAGTATCCACCTCCTGAAGAGACACAAGGACACACAATGTCAAACGTAACACAAACTTATTGATTGACAATAAATGTGGCTAATGCTGCTGTACCTGAGCCCTCTTCTCTCTGAGCTCCTGTTGCTGAAGCCGACGTCTTTCTCTTTTCTCCTGTAATTTCTCCACTTCCTTCACACAGTTGGACTTCCTCCTTGCTATCATTAGAAACAGGTAAAAACAGTCACTGCTTTATTTTATTTAAATACAGAAGTTGACCGCTTACACAAGGGTTTCTTTTTTCCTTTTTTAATTTTTTTTTCTATTTCATGTCTCATCTCTGCTTCCTGATGGATCTTTCTTCAAATTGAAGGGAAACCCTTGGGTATTGGAAACGAAACTTAATGATTGGCACATTGTGTTTTTGTTAAACACAAATCAACAAAAGTTTTTTATTATTGTCTTAGTAAAACCAACAATCAAACCCCAAAGTTATCCCAGACACACAGAGCACACCCACTGATTAGTATTTCAAATAATTCACAAACGATTAGTAACAACATTAAACACAGATTAGCCTAATGGGAGTACAACCACCTCGTCTTTCAGATATAAAAACCACAGCTATCTGATGATGTGACTGGCTCACTACTGCAGCTGCAGCATCTCACTGCAAACCCTGACTAAAACCTTGTAATACAGTTCCAGTCTTGTGCTGGCTCCAGTCCCTGGAAAACCAGACTATGAGAGCAGAAGGATTAATAATCTGCTATAATCTGGTAGAAGATGAGCCTTGTTAGCGCCAGTGCAAGAGGGTAAAACAGGAATGCCACAACATGGCTAACTGTGAGATTTTCAGACTGATTGGTTTGAGGAAGTCCATCAAATGAAAGAAAACTCTGAGTCGTTAGAGTTGGGTCTGAATAACACACAGTTCTGTACAAGAAGCGTTTCCATGTTTTTACTTATGACTCAGCAGAAATCAAACCGAGAAAAGGTGTCACGATCAAACAGCAGCACAAATGTCCATTCCTCTGTGTAATACCTAGAAAGCCCATCTGATGAATGGAGTGCATTTGTGCTGCCTCATCTCAACACCAAAGCTCAGAGGAGGAGAGGGTGGATATTTGATTGTACAATCTTCATATTAGACTACAACGCTCACTGTCTACTGGGAAACCTATTAGAATCACCATAAAGAGCTGAAGGGTGGGGTAACATGGAGGTGATACATACAAAGCTGTCCAATCTCCTTTCTGGATATCAGATGAAGTGGGGACTCTGTGATGAGTGTGATCAACAAAACATGATTATTTAGAGATTTTTATTATTATTTACTTATTTTGTTTGAATCTAATACTATAACCAATAAAAGGTTTGACACTTTTCACTTTCTGACATTTAAAACAACTCTGAGGGCATTTCATTTGCAAACTGCCTCTAGTCTTAATACGTTTGGTCAATGGTTTTAAATAAATTGCCTTAAAATATGGAACCTATAGCAATTTTTTTAATTAATTAATTAATTAAAAAACTCAACCATCTTAACTTTGATACAATAAAAACAAGACTTTTGATCATTTTACCATTTTGTAGTTGCTGTTGTGTCTGGATTTGAGTGGGTGGTGCAGGCGGCTGGACTGGAGGGGGTGGAGCAGGTTCTGGCTGCTGAGGCTGTGGAGGTCTGACTCGGGTTGGAATAGCTGAAACACAAAGCCACAAAAGTTCATAAAAACCTGAAGGCCCAGGTGTCAGTGAGAAACAATAAATGAGCTTCAAGAAGTTTAAAACAGGAACAAACCTCTATTGTCTTTGGATGGAGTTTCATTTTTACTAGGAGCTATTGTCCGTCGGTTCTGTAAGAAAAAAAAAAAAAAAAAGAGTTGAGCTGTTTTAATTGGACTTCAAAATTTGTTAAGAAATTAATGGTTGCCTGAGACAGAAAACAATACTGTAGTTATATGGCTTTTAACACAGCTTGAAATGTTGGTTTTACCGTTTTTAAGTTATTTGTTTTATAGTTTTTATTGTTTGCTGTTTTTTGATCTTGTAGTTCATCACTTTTATGGTTATTTGTTGAGTTTATAGTTTTTATGCTTGTTTGTGTTAGTGTACAGCGCACTTTGGCCAACGGTGTTGTTTTAAAGTGCTTTATAAATAAAGTTGTATTGTATTGTATTATATTGATCTGTAGTAATTAATGTTGCTTCGATGAACACTCTTTAGATAGACATAGAGAAATTGAACCTAAGAAGAAATGTCTTGTGAAAATATCTGAGACAGCACCACCAAACACACACAGTAACCAGTCATTACATGAAGAGAAGGACTTGGAGCTACTTTACACATCCAAGGAGTCTCTAAATCAATACAAGGTGTTGAAAAAAGCAAAACAAACAGCATCACGTGAGTGTTAAGTGCAGCCATTCAAAAATTCTGCAACTCCATATTCTACAAATGAGCTGAAAAGCTTGAGGAAAAAGTACAAATAAAATTAAAATAAAAAAATCTAAAACAATTATGAATTATTTAAAATTATCTAACAGGTTACATTTCAATCATTTTACTTTAGAAAACTGAGGAAAGCTCACCATCAATCCAGCCCCCTAAAAGACAGTTTAATTACGTCATTAACTCTTCTCACCTTTGCAATTTTGTTGACCTTCACACTAGAGGGCATTGGAGGGGGTGGAGTCTCTGGACTGGGGGCAATCTCGTCTTCTGGAGCCACATCAGGATTAAGTGTAAATATACTTTCCAAGTCGATCTACACAATAAAACAGAGCAGTGTCAATTCAACTACCGGTAACTACATTTAGAGTGGTTTAATTATCTAATATTTGATATTTGAAAATTAAACCGTACAACTTATTCTTCACACAAACATAAAACATTACCTGAAATAGTTAACTAAAAGGGACATTTAAAAAAACTGAGATGTGAACTTGATTACATTTGAACATGCAGTGAAATTTATTTCAGCTTTGTTATGCATTATTGTCAGAAAGTAGATAAAACAAATATAGCATTTTTTTTTTTTAAATAAAAGTATCAAATAGGCTGCAAAATATTGAGAATATGAGAATACAGAGCAGATGTAGTAATATGTGTAGGTACTTTAAATGTTTGTCCATCATGAAAGCATACAATTTTCTGCATTGGGGATTAAGAAAGTAAACCTTATTATTTTAATTGTTCTAATATATTTTTAATAAATATAAGAGCTGCTGACAACAAATACATCCAAAAACAGCACCTGCTAGTGTCACAACTTAAGTTTTCAACAAATGACAGAATAAGTGAAAACTCAACTGGCACAACAATGTTTGAAATTTGTATTTTTCTACAACAAAATGTTAAAATTGTAGTTTTTTTACTTAACAATTTGAACAACCAGTATTTATATCTCAAAAGGAGAAATACAAAAATGCTTTTAAATACTACTATACTGAACAGTACCCTATTTATCAAATAGATATTCTGTGACTTTTCAACAATTTCTTCTTTCTGCAAGGACATCTGTGTTACGTTTTTCAGTTATACTTTGAACTGTGACACACACACGCACGCACGCACGCACGCACGCACGCACACACACAATTATTTTATTTTGCGTGTTGTCTGGACAAGTTCACCTGGTGTAGCCTGATAAGATAATAATATAAGATGAATGAATGAATGAATGAAGAAAGGAAGGAAGTCTGTCTATCTATCGTTCATTCATTCATTCATTAGCCCTTATGAATCCTGATCTTACTGTTGGATTTGACACCTGGATGATTGAGCATGAACTTTGTTATCTTACTGTTGAATACACACAACTGAACATGGTCTTTGTAAAAGGCTGTTTAAAGGCTGTACATGCTTTATGCACCCCAGTGCACAGAAGGTAATGGCTGGTAGAAACACAAGACATGTACACAATGATATAATTACAGCAGCAGTGGATTGTCTCCGGGTGTATTATTTACACTTTACAGTACTGGAGTTGGAAATAAAAGCACATGCTGCAGCAGCTGGTGGTGGTGATGGTATTCTGAGAGGCAACTAATAGGGCTAAATGGTAGTTTACCTCTTTCCCTTTCGTGTCACCATTTTCAATCCACTCCACTGTGACACTCTCATTGTCCTCATTTAAAGATGTCACCATTGCCTGATGAATGCGTCCTGTAAAAGAAAAAAAAAAAAAAAATCCAATCAAGGGAGTTTAAACATCAGATCTGCAGAACGGGACTGTTTGAACTTTTAGAGCCAAAATAAGCTGATCTGGTGATGACAGATTTTACCAAACTAAACCAAAAAATTATTACCTTGCAAGTGATGTTCAATACTTTACAATTTGAAGAGATAAAAGAAAACGGTACTGGTGACTAAATAAAATTGAACATAGTTCATTGTGAAGACGCAGAAAAAAAGCTTGTGTGTTTAGTAATACAGTATTTTTAAAATTTTATGTTGCACATTTGGGGACAATCAAAGCCAAGACAGCTGAGATCTGTTCTGGGTCTAATCTCAGTAAGTTCTGACCATCAGGACTGATTCATGACCATTACAGCCACAGATAACTATGACAACCACAGCTGCTGCTGGCCCACAAGCTTCTCTGTGTGCAGACTGATAACAGCTGTAAAAAGCCTCTTTAGTCCCTCCACATTTGTCTGTGTAGATTTTACTGCTGCTGGAAGTTTTCATCACAGCCCAATAAAACATCTTGTTCCAGTATCCATTATTCAGAAATACTTTGGGAGCTAACAGTCAGCACTCTGAACTGCTCCACTTCTTACTGATTTATGAAAACATTTTACAATGCACGAGCAGTGGACTGCCTCTCAGACTTGTCAGTAAACCAGAGGCTGAAACTCTTTTAATGGCATCAGTATGCCGCTGCTTTATTTTTATATGTTGTTAGTTACATTATAACAATTATTATAGCAATCTTTAATTTAAGCAGCAGTATTTGTATTTTAAAATAAAAGCAATGAATTTACCAGTATGTCACATATTTTATTTGAATATGGTTGTACTGTGAAACTATAGTATCTTTGTTCAGGGTTATGCTGAATCTCATGACGGCCTGCACCTATTGGATGGTGACAGCTCATTCAGCTGCCCAGTCAGACACCAGATTTTGAAGGCTTCGACTGTAGTTTATTTGTCACGTTCTTGAACTCGGAGAAAAAGGATGAGCCTTAAAAGCGAGACGAGACTAAAAAGATTGCCACATTATATTACATTATTTCCAGTCTTCATGATCTGTTAGCTCTCAGAGGAGTATGTGTTGAGAATGACTGTCAACTACCACCACCATACCAAATTTTAGCTCACCATCTGTAAGAGTCAACGAGTTATAAGCATTTTTTTGTGTACTCTAAGGTCAGCAGGCTGCAGCAGCCATCTTGAACTGGGTTAGCTCCAGAAGTTAATTAGCTGTAGATGTTCATATAGTGATCATTAAAATCCAAACTGTGGGGGAAAAAAGAACTGATTCAAATAGTTCATGGAAATGTTTTAATGTTTTAAATGCATCAAATAATTAGTTAGTGCTCAAAATATGTTAGTGATTACTCTCAGTTACTACAACTCCAAATTTTAGCTCAATATTTCCAAGACTGACATGAGTTATAGCAATTTCTGTGTTTGCTGAGATCCCTTTGCTGAGCCGACGGGTGATAATCAGCTGAGAACAGGCTGTAGCCTCCATAATACTGTACAGCACATAAGGTCTGTCTAACTTGTTAAAGCCAGCAGCCCAGAGAGACGAAGACATAAATAATAATAAAGTTCTTTTATTTATCTTACTTTCATGAACTGTGTTAATCATAAATCGGAAAGCTGCATTTGCAAATTATAAAACTGGGTGTGTATCATTAGTGTGGTCCAGGAGCATGCTGCTTTACCAATTCATCAATAATCCTTTTGCCCAAATACAGAGCTTCAGACAGGTTTCAAGTTCACACCATATGTTCAGTGGGTGACACAGTATACATGCTCCAGATGCACTGCTGGAGAGCAGTGCACTATGAGTTTTATAAACGGATAGTCTTGTATATGGAAGCAGTAAAATCTGAAATATTGTCACATACTTGTCTTACAGCAGATAACTGATTTTCTGTTAAGTTATTGTAACTCTCCAACACTGTAATACTTATATATAAAAGTGTATGTCTACGCTGTGCTAAGCCAGTGAAACAAACGAAGCCTTCAGTTACACAGATCAGAAATCTATTACCGGTAATATACACATGCCAGCATATCCCTGGCTGAGAAATGCAACTGACAAACACTACCTTTTTGATGAGTTACCTTAATTTCTGGACTATTGAGCGCACCCAAATATAAACTGCGTCCACTACATCATTTTTTATTTTATTTTTACATATACAGGTAGTCCCCGAGTTACGAACGAGTTCCGTTCCTACGCTCCGTTCGTAACCCGATTTTGCCGTAAGTCGGAGCGCTACCCACGTGGCGGCCATAACTCCGGATTTTTGCCTTAAGTCGGAGCGCTACCCACGTGGCGGCCGTAAAACGTCGTTTTAAACACGTTTTTTAATGTAACACAACAACAGCATACTTAGAACGCTGTTTTGCTGTGTTTCCAAGCATTTAGCTAACACAAAACCCTTAAAAAAATCTATAAAAAAAAAAAACCATAAAATGCTGCATAAAAAAGTCAACGTGAGGTGTGATGACGTCACTCGTGGCGGCGCCGTAAGTCCGAAATGCCGTAAGTCGATGGCGCCATAAGTCGGTGACCGCCTGTAATAATTATTGATTTATAGATGGATTCTTTCTTTTTGGGTTAAAATACATTTCTTGTGTGACCCAAATGAGAATTATTATGTGACATGGGACGTTAATTATATTTGACCCATCAAGAAATGCGGTCATTAATTTAACAGATCATCAATTAACATCATAACATATGTACATGGATTGGTTCTGATCACTTTCTATAAATGAACATCAACACATGAAGATTACGCGTCCATAAGTTCACGAATCGACGAATACTTTAAAGGAAACAACAGAATTAGTTATGAGATGGTAATTAACTATATCTGAAGGCACTTTAACTTAAGGTGACTGGCGAGGAGAGGTTTTAGGAGGGAGAAGGAAAAAGGAAGAGAGATGGCGTTTTCTTGGAAACTAACTGAGTTTAACCAGAATGACATGCTTCCCAGCTGATCTCGGCTAAACGCCGGTCCACTTTGGCAGAACATTTACGACTTGTTACCTTGCGACGGTCAGTCAAGAATGGAGCTTTTCCTTGACGTCCGAGGAGGAAATCAGTCCTCTTTCACCTTTCAGTGGCTCCAAGCATCCGCGTCCATCGGGCTAGAATAGCAGCATGTCCCGTTGATTTTCAAAATAAAACATTCCTCAAAAGGAATTTTTATTCAAAGGACTTGGAGCATTTATGCTCGAATGGGTTTACAGCAGCATGCTGTAACCCTGGCGGAAAACAAGGTCTTTGGTGTCTTGACCATCGTCAACAGCCTAGAAGTTCTCACTTTGCTTCTCCAATAGAAGTCCGAGAAGACTGACAAGACTCCAACTCCAACTGAAAGTTCAAGGAAGTTGGAATTTTTAAAGACAGCTCACTTCCGGATATTTGGACATTCCGATTGGTTAGTCCAAGAAGGAAGTGAGAGGAGTTAGTTGACGTCAAGAAGGTAACTAGTTCAAGGCAGAAGGTCGAAAGAAAAGTTGTTCACAAAGTGAGAGGAACGTTGTTTTAGGAAGGAGACAGGCCAGCCAAGTTATGTCTTAAACTGATTAACGTCTGTAATTTTTCTAAACAAATTATGTAACTCACAGGGACATAACCTTGATCTTTCATACCAAGTCTGAACACTTAATTCTTGACACAACCTGAAATAAAAAATGAAGTTACTTTCAGTAAAAACATTTAACTTGTATGATGAGGTTTAAAAATCATTAATACTGTTTCCACAGT
>JARVLU010001462.1:19530738-19542855 GCA_031762415.1 Simpsonichthys santanae
GGGAAGTCTGGGCCTCCCTACTTAGGCTGCTACCCCCGCGACCCGACCCCGGATAAGCGGAAGAGAATGGATGGATGGAATTGAATTTAATTGAATGTATGTGTATGGTGGAAAGCTGGAATTTGCTAAACTGAGTTGTCCTTTGGGGATAAATAAAGTGGTCTGAATCTGAACCATGGGCCGAGATGGGATGGAGGCAGGGCAGACGAACTCAGGACCCAAAAGTCTGAGGCTCGATCCCCAGCTATCCCCCACACGTGGTGTCTCTGAGCAAGACACCCAGCACTTACATATCTGCCCACTGCTCCACCTGGGTGCATCCCAGGTGCGATGGGTTAATGCAGAGAACTAATTTTGCCATTGTATGGGAACATACAATGATGACAACACATAGCACTTTATTTATTTATTATTTATTCAAAATAACTAAGTTTTATTAAGATATACAAAGTACTCATATGCATGCACAAACATTAAAACTGATTATACCTATCAACAAGCATCATGCCACTCAAGTTGAATGCCTTTCCTATCAATTCTATTGGAAGCTGGTTTATTTATTTATTTATTTATTTACATTTTCCTATGGCTGGAGTTAAGAAACCTGCTTTTTTAAAGCAGCCTGATTAGTTACTTTTGTGCAAAATACACTTTAGAAAATAAAATTTTTCAGTTTCAAGTTTCTTGTTTGGCTCTTTTATAAAAATAGAAAGAAAAAAAAAACAAATACATGAAAATGTTTACAAATATGCACAGAAGTATAAGATTGAATCATTGAAATTTTAAAATACATATGTTACAAGTCACTGAATGGATGTTAATGAAACTTTCAGAAAGTAATCACTGGATGTACATCTTCTATCTTCTAACATTTGGAGTCAATGCCAGTGACTCCCCCCCATGATCCAAAAGGGAAGAAGTGGGTAAAGATAATGGATGGATGGATGACTGGCACAGCTAATCAAACTTGGTACGCACATAAAAGGACGTAGCTCATTTTTAAAGATACTGACCTAAAGTTTGACATGGAAGTAGCTAAGTGCCATTAACGTAGCATTTTCTGAGTACTATTACATCTCGTCTACTCTTACAATATCACATGAGATTGTGTCATTTACAAGGTTTGACCTAAACAGCCATAACTTTGTCCCTTCTCATCGTAACAAGATCTTAGTTTAAAACTCTTGCATGAACGGCAGCGGGTGATATGAATTATTTCCAGAAAGGCCTTTCATGAGAGCACATACAAAGCCATGGAAATCCAAAGGTGTTTACTGAAGAATGTGATGATAGAGGAGTCAGATCTCAAAAACTAAAGCTGTAGTTGCACTTTTTCTTCAATAAATTGTGCTCATTACAAATAACTCTTGGATTTAACATTTCAGTCCTTAACATTTCTTCTAACCATCACGTTCACCTCCAGCTTATGAAGCGTGAAATCACAGTCTTTCCAGAAGCTGCCAGCTTCTTGTGGATAGTTGACAGCCCCCACACACCAGTTCCCCCCTCTTTAACCCCACCCTCCACCCCCAGCACAGTGAGCATTTGCTGGTGAGTTCTCAGCTGTCTGTTCCCTAAATAGACCTTATCAGGAGCAAACCACCTGTAAGGGGGATCCTTAAACTTGACTTTTTGTTTTTCAAAAAGGTGCTTTCTTCATAGAGAGTTCAAACATATCACCAATTCTTCACAAAATACTGAACAGAGTCATCACTGACTGCTTTATAGTAACTCAGTGCATATTTTTCCTTCAGGGACTGATTGTGTTTTGGTTGGAGCCCCCTATGTGTCATGGTTGGGCCACATTAGCACTGCCCAACTTTATTGGCCATCACTATAAATATAAACTAAGGCATGGGTGGGAGATGGTTCCAGAAGATTGAACAAGTCTGCTGAAACACTTGTGACTGGTGGTCAAGATCATTTCCTTAAAATTAAAAGAAAGGAGAAAGCCAAGGATAAACCAAGACACGCATCTTGAAGGTAGAGTACAACCTCCTCGGAGACTTTTGTTTTCCTCTGGGTGACAGTCAGATATTATGTAGGTATCTAGAGGACAAAAAACTACCAGGTTAGAGAAGTAGAAGCAGGTATGTGTTGGAAATCAGCATTTCTTAGGCTCAGACTGGGATGTGAGATGATGCCCAAATAAGGCTTGAATGGAGCCTGGAGGCCATGTAAAGTTACAGATAAGCACGTGCATGGCCATTTGCTTCAGGAGACCCATCGGCTCAGTCCTTTGCAATGGTGAGAATCAAAAGAAGAAGAATTTAGTTTTTAACTGATCTTGTAACACAGACGTATTATGCTTAGGATAAATAAAGTAAATCAAGTACTGCACAATATTGGTTATGCACTAATTCTAACTCCTTTTATTTTTCTAAACGGCACAACAAGTATGTTAACCAGATATGTTAAACTCATTTAAACCATTTGTTCTGGTTCAGATATGTTAAATTGTTTAAATCAAGAGTGTGTTTGCTTTGGTGTCTTTACTTAAATACTGTGTGCATGTTTGATTGTTTTTCAACTATTTGAAAATTCAGGTTTGAACAGAGAACTGACACCATCAGACAAAAAAAAAAAACACCAAACATAAGACCATAGGACCTTTAATAGGCTGAAGAGGTTGAATTTTACAGGGAAAAAAAAATAATTGTTTATCTTACATGTAATAATAAATAATAACCCTGTTTTTTTTTTTTTTTTTTCCAGATGGGAGACCCTATCCAGTTAAAAGATGAAGGAAATAAACACTTTCAGGCGGGAGCTATTGACAAGGCCATCGAGTGCTACACCAACGCCATCAAGGCGTGTCAGGACAATAAGGTGTTGGCTGTCATTTACAGGAACAGAGCTGCGTGCTACTTAAAAAAGGTGAGCAAACTGGAAGAACACTCACTCTTAGCAGATTTAAATCTTAAATACAAATTTAGATAATTTCATTAACTTTTTTTTTAAACAGGAAAGCTTTGCCAATGCAGTTTCTGATGCATCTAAAGGTAGAGTGATAATTTAAGAAATGAAAGTAAATATTTGACCTTCAGTGAAACAATTTTATCCAGATTGAGAACCATCTGTCGGGAACAATTGCCCTTGAGTTCATTCTGACTTCTTCCCTCGCTGTTCCACAGCAATTGATGAAGATGCAGCCGACATTAAAGCCTTGTACCGTCGCTGTCAGGCTCTGGAGAAGCTCGGGAAATTGGACATGGCTTTCAAAGATGTGCAGAGATGCGCCACTCTCGAGCCAAAGAACAAAACCTTTCTGGAGACTCTCCACAGGCTGGGAACAGAAATCCAGGCCAAGGTCAGCAAGGATAACATACCTGATACAAATTTCCCATCATTTCTTTGCATGAAATTAGTACTGCTGAACAAGTTCAATTAAAGAACTAAAAAGCAGTGTGAACAGTCTTTTTGACATTGTCTCCACAGCTCAAAACAACATTCTCCACAGATTCAAGGGTGCAGAACATGTTTGACATTCTCCTTGACGAGGAAATGGACAAAGAAAAGAGGGAAAAAGTGGGTTAACAGCAGATACAGGAAGTGAACCAGTCTCATGTGTTTACTTTTTGTCATCGACAGCGTTTCTTTCTGGGCAATTTCTGCAGGCGGCCAACAACTTGATTGTGTTGTCGAGGGAAGACGCAGGAGCAGAGAGGATATTCCAGAATAACGGAGTAGCTCTGCTGCTCAACATGATAGAGACGGGTAAAGCAGAGATGATACTGGCTGCTGTCCGCACTCTGTCAGGAATGTGCACGGGACACAAAGCCCGCGTGAGTTCAAACACAGGCAAAAAAAAAAAAAAATCTGGAAAACTTCTCTGAACACATCCTTGAGAACGAATTAAACTTTACATTTGTACATATGAATTATTTATACATTATTTTCCCCACATTTTCCTTTTCTGCAATAGGCTATGGCCATCGTTAACATGGTAGGCGTGGATAAAATATGCAGCATTATGGCTCTTGACAATGAAGAGATTGCACTGGCGGCCTGCAGCCTCTTTCAGAACATCAATGACTCCCTCACTGGTGCAGATGCAAGGGATTATGGGAAAGAAGCCTCTTTAGTTTTGGGTAGGAAAATAATATTCAAACATAATAATATTGACACTTTTATTCAGTCTTTCCTGCTGAATCATTGGTTTATCACCACAGAGCACAAATATTTAAGAGCATTTTGCAATTGGTACTTTTTTCAACCTCACCACATCCTGAGACATTGTGACATTTTATTCCAGATGCCGCTAAAGATTTGAAAAAAATTCTTCTCGCTCTTCTGGAGATGGTTGCCAATAAAAAGGTGTCTGGCCATGGCAGAGACCAGGCGCTGAACCTACTGAGCAAAAACGTACCTCGCAGTGACAAGAAAGAGAAAGACCACTCCAGGACCCTGTTCACTATAGATAACGGTGAGCCAGGCGGTTCCATTACGTTGACTTTTTTAGGCTCTTGATCCAACTCAATGATGTATGGGTTTGTTTATTCAGGTCTGAAGAAGATCCTGAAGGTTTGTGGTCAGGTTCCTGAACTGCCGGACCAGCTGCCCCTGACGGAGAACACGCAGCTGATTGCTAGTGTTCTTCTCAACAAGCTCTACGACGACCTGAAATGTGACCCAGAGAGAACCAACTTCAGGGACATCTGCAGTGAATATGTCAGGTATGTCATTACAAAAACAAACGTGCTTTAATGTGAATCTAAAAAGGCTGACTGACTGAGCTGAATACAGCATCTCAGACTGAGGAAGTCTTTCGGACGAAAGACGAAACGTTTCTACAATTTTTATTTTTTTTTGCTTTGTTTTGTTTTGTTTTTTGAATGTCCAGAGGACCAGACTTAGCTTTTTTAGATTTTTCTACCTGGATTATTGAGCATGCATCAGGGTTTAATATGAATGTTTTTAAACAGGATATTTCTGTTTTCTTTATTATTCATTTCTTTCCCGCAGATCTAAGATTGACCCCAACAACATGGACAAGTCCCTCCACGCTATCAACACCATCTCAGGAATCCTGCAGGGTCCCTTTGACGTTGGGAATTCCCTGGTGGGACAGCAAGGCATCATGGAGATGATGGTAGCACTGTGTGGCTCCGAACGCGAGGTGGACCAGATGGTTGCCGTGGAGGCACTGATCCACGCATCCACGAAGATGAGCCGTGCCAGCTTCTTCATTACCAACGGTGTGTCTCTGCTCAAGGACATCTACAAGAAGACAAAGAATGAGAGGATCAAGATCCGTGCTCTGGTGGTGAGTGTGACACAAACAGAACTTCAGCATACTACAGATCCAAAGGGAGTTCTCAAATACATTAACTCAATGATAGAGCTTTAATGAGTCCATGTCCTCTGCAGGGTCTCTGCAAGCTGGGTTCAGCTGGAGGTGATGATTATGGCTTAAGGCAGTTTGCAGAGGGTTCCACTGAGAAACTGGCCAAGCAGTGCAGAAAGTGAGTCACACAGATTACTCAGAATGATTGCACTAATCCAGGAGGTACAGTGAAACACGTTTTATGCCAGTTGCATAGTGCTGAATGAACTAACTGCTGAAATAGCTGAAACCGAGTTGTTAAAGCCCAACAAAACAAAACACCAAGCCAAAAGCTAAAATTCATTCAATCTTTATTTAAAAAAAAAAAGGCTAAAATAAGCAAAAGGATACCTAAAAGCTAAAAGGAGCAAATTGCTAGGTAATAAGCTAGCTAAACGCAAAAAGTAGGAAAATGGTAGCTAGAAGCTAAAAGTAGTAGAGCATGAACTTTCTTGCCTAGCAGAATAATAATTAAAAGAAAAAAGTCTTAAAAGAAGACAAATGGAGCAGAGTTTACTGAAGCAGGTTTCAAAGTGAAAGTTTTGATGAAACTGAAACTGAAAATATTTCATAGTAAGAAGTTTGGTTATCCGGGAGAGACTCGGAGTAGCAACGCTGCCCCTCCATGTTGAGAGGAGCCAGTAGAGGTGGTTCAGGCCCTGGACACCTCCCTATAGGTGCTTCGGGCATGTCAGACTGCAAGGAGACCCTTTGGAAGACCCAGGACACGATGGAGACACTGTCTCTCTGTTGGCCTGGGAACGCCTTGGAATCCTCCCAGAGGAGCTGGAAGAGCTGGCTGTGGAAAGAGATGTCTGGTCTTCCCCACTCAAGCTGCTGCTCCTGCAACCAGACTTCAGAACAAGCGGAAGATGATGGATATTTCAACATATTTCAATGGTGGAAAACTTTTTTTTGAATTAAGTTGAGTATGATAAACATCCAAAAAGCCTAGCACTCAACTCCTGAATGAGCTGAATGTTGAAATCAAGGAATAGTACAAAATATGCAGAAGTTAGACCACAAAAAAATAAATAAATACGAAAGACAATTGTATAAATGCCAACTCAGCATTGACCAAATAACAACCACATATGTGGTTATATCACATATGAGACAAAATTATAGGTACACTGTAACCATGTCATAACCACATACACTGTTAAACGGTTTATTATTTTCGTTTGTAGGTGGCTTTGTAATCCTCAGATTGATTCCAAAACAAGGAAGTGGGCCATTGAAGGTCTCGCTTATCTGACAAATGATGCTGATGTGAAAGACGACTTTGTGGAAGACGAGCTTTCAATGAAAGCAATGTTTGAACTGGCCAAGGTACTACATGAAACTACTCGTACAGCATCATGTTTTTACACAGCCTTTCAGAAACCCCTGTTTGTGTCCTAATGTTTTCATTAGAAATGATTATTTTCCCCTTTATGCACAGATTTCCAAACAAAATTAAGGCTAAATTTACATGATCCTACATGTTAAGAGTCAGTAGGTCATTTTTCCCCTTGCAGGTTAAAGTGTCACCAAATTTGACACAAATACGTGCTTCTTATCATTCACATGCACTTATAGGTCAAAAACGTCAATAAGCGGCCTGAGACGTTTTGAAATAAGTAATAAATAATAAAACTGAACAAGACATGAACGCCTGTGAGCCTCAGCTCAGCAAGTTAGATGCATACAAAACTAAATCAGACAGATAATAACCAATACTGATTTCTTTGTGTTTTTAGTCTAGAGATAAAACAATCCTATATGCAGTTGCTTGCACCCTGGTGAACTGCACCAACAGCTACGATAAAAAGGAAATCATCCCTGAGCTGGTCCAGCTGGCCCAGTTCTCCAAACAGCACGTCCCACAGCAACACCCCAAGGTAAGTGCTGCAGAAGAAACTCAGACCACATACTTGCATGAGTTGTCAGCTGTGTGCAAAATGTGTATGTATTTCCTTTTTTTTTTTTTTTTCAGGACAAGAAGGACTTTATAGAAAAAAGAGTGAAAAGGCTGCTGAAGGCTGGAGTCACGTCAGCTCTGGCTGTCATGGTCAAAGCTGACAGCTCTATCCTGACTGATCAGACCAAGGAACTACTGTCAAGGTTAGTCAGAAATCAGTCAGCATAGAAACACCATCTTATGAAACCCCTACTCAACAACCACCAAAAACAGGAAGGATCCTGTTTTTATTTTTACATTGAGTTGTCATGAAATGATGCATAGAAAACTGGAACAAACATGGAATGTATCTCCTTTGTGAACACATTCTAATTTTTTTCCCCTACTATTGTGTGTAGGGTTTTCTTGGCATTAGCAGAAGATCCCAAAGATCGTGGTACAATCGTTGCCCAAGGTGGAGGAAAGGTGTGTCTTTGTCACAGTTTTTCATCTTTAGATGTTTCATGGTTCGTCTTCGCTGCTAATAATGTTGAACGTTTTTGTCCTTGTGCTCAGGCTTTGATACCACTCGCTCTTGAAGGTACAGAAACAGGAAAGGTGAAAGCGAGTTTCGCTCTTGCCAAGATTGCGGCTGTATCTAACCCAGAAATTGCTTTCCCTGGCGAGAGAGTAAGACTTTCAGCTGTAACCACTTCGATGATTTCATTGTCATGCACTCTGAAGCAGCGATGTACAGAAGCAGAACACAATAATCTCCCACAAACCCTTTGTGTACCCATTTTTGCTTCAACCTTTGAGATGTTTTTCATTTGATACAAAGAAGGATTTATCTAACCTGGATAAATAAAGGTTAATTGAAAAAAAAAAAAAAATTTGCCAGCACTGTTGTGATGTAACTCTTTATTTGTCATGCCCCAGAATGTAACGTTACAGTGATTGAACAAAGTCTAGTTTAAAATAAAGGCAGTTCTCAATTAAATTTTTTTTTGGCTGACAGGTTTATGAAGTAATACGGCCTTTAGTCACCCTCTTGCAAACAGACAAAGAAGGATCGCAGAACTACGAAGCTCTCAGAGGACTCACCAACTTGGCTGGCTACAGTGAAAAACTAAGGTGACTAAAGGAAGTTGTGGTCAACATGAAGGTTAAAATGAATGATGTTGCAACAGTGCCCGCTCTGCCGCAGTTGTGGTTTTGAACTTCCTTGTGTTGCAGGGTTAAAATCGTCAAAGAGAAGGCTTTGCCTGAGATTGAGAACCACATGTTTGAAGAGAATGAAAAAATTCGATTAGCTGCCACAGAGTGCATGTGCAATCTTGTGACATGCAAAGAGGTGAGAACAGATACTACACATGATGCATGGACACATTAGCTTAGCCGAACAAAAAATAAACAATAAAAGTAAATGTGTGTTTTAGGTCCAAGCTCGGTACCTTCAAGATGGGAATGATAAGCTGAAGCTGCTGGTGTTGCTGTGCGGAGAAGATGATGACAAACTTCAGATTGCTGCAGCAGGAGCTCTGGCCATGATCACTGCTGCTGAGAAGAAGCTCTGCACCAAAGTGACCCTGGTGGTACGTTCAGCTATGATGAGCGGTGCCAGATTAGAGGGTCTGTTTTGCAGCTACAGCCCCATGAAGAGTTTCACAAACCAAATGACTGTTTTCTTCCAACAGACGGTCCAGTGGCTTGAGATCCTGCAGAGGTTATGTCTCCACACCAACCCTATGATCCAGCACCGGGGTCTTGTGGTCATCTACAACATGCTCAACTCTGATGACGGCGAGCTGGCCAAGAAGCTGATCGAGAGTGAGCTGCTGGAAATCCTCACAGTTATTGGCAAAGCAGAGGACAATCCCAAGAGGCAGGAGGCCATTGATGTGGCCCGCACGTGCCTCGTCAAAGCCATGGATTTGGGTCTCATCAAGCCCTTCACAGGCCCGTCCTAAGACGCTGGAGCAGCAAAAAACATTTTTGATTATTGTGGCATTTTCTTGATTATCAAGAGACTGTTTTTCCAAATAGTTTTCAAACGATTCATCAACATGCCTGTAATTTTACCATAATGTAAATTACTATTTTTAGGATATTTGTTAAGATTTGGTAAACAGGTTATTTTTCCACAATGAATGATTATTTTCCAAATTTGCATTTATATGCTTTTGTTCGGCTATTTTGTAATTTAAATATATTTTTGTGTTTGCCTTTACCATCTGAACTAAACCATACAAATATACTGTATAGCCCCAATGATGCATTATGATGTTTAAATTTAATATTGTAGCAAACCATGACTTTGTGATGGAGGCCTAAAACTTATAAACAGTACTGGAAACATGTTTACTGAAAACATTTTCTTTTTTTTCATAATTATATAGTATAGATATGTTACAAGCTCACTAAAAGCTACTTACTGTATCTTATTGTTACAATTCTAGGTGTAGTTATTGAGATGTTTTCAGAAGATTTAAACATTTTTGCCTGCTTTAGTTGTAAGAACGACTTGGGTCTAGGCTTCTAGTTAAATGCTGTGTTATTTTAAAAAAAAATTAACATGACACTTTTAATAAAGCTTTTTTGAACAAATGTCAGAATGTGAAAATTATAATCTGGTTATTCTTTGGCTTGCTGTGTTGCCTTAAATAGGCTTCAGAGAACAGATGCAACAAGTCTGTGGCTTCTTCCATTGATTTATATTATATATTGAAATATACTGATTGTTTTTTAATCCCTTTATATGATATATTTATGGAATTCTTCAATGTGTCCATTCACACCTGCCTGGTATCTGCGGAAATTGTTCACGGGACAACTCATGATTTCATCTATCTGCTGGTGACCAACACAACTTATCTGACCAACTTAGCTCACCTTACACCATTTAACCTTACATCACAGCAATAAGCAAAGGTGGTGCCCACACACAAGGTTATTTGCATAATAATGCATATTTTATGAGCTTAACTCATAACTGATAATTAACAATATATTTACAACCCCATTATCCTCCACACTAGTTGATGACTAAAAGTGCCAGTCATTAATAGAGGATATATGTTTATCTTCTGTTAGTTTACGGTTTCATAATATTCCTGCAGAAATTCAAAACATTTCTTTCTTTTTTTTTTTTTTCCATCCAGAAAAAAAAAAAAAGAAAAAACAAAACAAAACATTTCTTTCTAAAATATGCAAAATGATTGTATCATGCTCTGCAGCTTGCTGTACTAATCATCAAGAGGACAAACCAAACCTCCCTTGCTATTGTTTTCCAAAATATGATCCAGAACTGGTCATAGCTACACTATGTGGAAGAAAGCATTTGGCCATCCTTGCTAACTGTTGAATTCAGGTATTACAGTCAGTGTTCTGACTGGGCCCCTTAACTTCAGTGATAGACAATATTAAAGCTTCAGCAGGCCAAGACACTTTAGATAATATTATGTTTCAATTGTTGTGGCAACACTTTAGGGTTATTTTTTATTCTGACCTGACTGTGCCCCAATACACAAATCAAGAACCAAAAAGCCTTGATTTGATGAGTTTAGCATAGAAGAACTTGACCAGCCTGCACAGACCCCTAACCTCTACCCCACTGATCACTTTTAGGATGAACTGGAACAAAGACACAAGCCAGATCTTTTCATGCTTGTGTAGATTATTGGTCATACAAGGCATGGAAAATAAAATGCAAATGAACTTATATTCTGTAGTTAAATCTGTTTCATGCAATTTAAAACATAGAACTCTACTCCAGTTTTGCATGGAGACGGCTTACTATAAGTGACTACACTCAACTGACCATACTCATGACAAGAAAAACATGTTTGGCACCTTCTACACCTAAGTGTGTTAGCCATTATCTCACTCATTGGTTACTGTACCGTATTTTCCGTCGTACACGTCGCACTGCCATATAAGTTGCATCAGTCCAATTATGTCCAATAAAGTGGAAAAATCCATAAACATGTCGCACCGCCGTATAAGTCGCATCTATTATGCGTCACCGCTGACGCGTCGCGTATGTTACGCGTCACCGCTGACAACCCGGAAATGTGGGCCGGTGTTTTGTCAAAAATGGATTGGCTGCAAAATGGCCACAGAAGCGTGCACGGAAGGACTTTAACAAGATTAACTTAAAAACAATTATTTGTTTGCTAAAAATTATAGTAAAGGTGTGTCTGAGCTGAACTTTTCCTTAATAAATTAATGTAATGGTCAAATCAGCGGAATAAAAAAAAATACTGTAGTGTCACTTCAGTTCTGTGAAACATGGACGCGCATCAAGTGGAAAGCTGCATTTCTTTAAAATTTAACAAGCTAAACACCTAAAAAATATATTTGTTTGCTGATATTATAGTACACGTGCGACAGAACTGAACTTTTCCTTAATAAATGAACGTAATGGTCAAATCAGCTGAATTTAAAAAATAGTTTTGCTGCCCATCTGCAACAGAACGGGCACGCGCAAGTTGAAACGCTGCATTTCTTTAAAATTTAACAAGATATTCACCTAAAAAAATATTTGTTTGCTGATATTATAGTAAAGGTGTGTCTGAGCTGAACTTTTCTTTAATAAATGAACGTAATGGTCAAATCAGCTGAATAATAAAAAAAAACTGTAGTGTCGCTTCCTCAGTTCTGTGAAACCTGGGTGCACATCCAGTGGAAAGCTGCATTTGTTTAAAATTTAACAAGATAAACACCTAAAAAATAATATTTGTTTGCTCAACATTATAATAAAGGTGGTCTCAGCTGAACTTTTCTTAATAAATGCACTTTGATGGTTAAAACATGGCAAAAGAAAGCCGACAAAATAAACGGCTTTAAAATTACTACACGCTCACCCGCCCATAATGATGACAGAAACACCTATTTATTTATTTATTTT
>JARVLU010001462.1:19688551-19699908 GCA_031762415.1 Simpsonichthys santanae
AAAAAAAAAAAAAAAAAAAAAAAAAAAAAAAAAAAAAAAAAAAAAAAAAAAAAAAAAACATAAAATGCTGCAAAAAAGTCCGCGAGGGGTGATGACGTCACTGGGGGGCGACGGCCGTATACGCGAAACGCCGTAAACCAAGTACGCTGTAAACCGAGGACTACCTGTACTGGTATATTACAAGAACGCTTTGTTGGGGATCAGTATTTAATGAGCTGGACCATAACAGCTGTATTTTTACTGTTTTTGTTTATTGACCACAGGTGTTTACCCTGAAGTGTTACCACTGAACATAAATATAATGATGTACATCATTTTGATTTTGTTGTGCAATTTTTAAATTTAATTTGTGTCAACTTGTTTTTTTAATGACTGCATTGTAGTAGCGCCACAATCCCTGCCAGCACATTCCAGTCACTGCAGAGTCAGCGGTATTTACCAGATTTTAGACCTCCACACATCCTGGCATTTCTCCTCCCATTCTCTTCACAAACACTGTACAAACACTGTACAAACAGGAGCCTTCCTTTTACATAACACTCACATGTGAATTGTGAAATCTGCTGCTGTGTTTGTGTGGTTTGTGCACACTCTCTGAAATATGTCCTTTAAATGTACATTATAGTTTTTGTCATCTCCTAGCGTTCCTCAGTTGCTACAGAAGAAAGGGATGTTTATGAAGAGCTACTGACCCAACAGGAAATCCAGAGCAGCGTTGACCTTGTCAACAGTAAGCATGTGCACACATGAGACGTTCACGATTTCCCAACAAGGCGTTTACTATGAAGTCTGTTTAGTGAAATGACTGAACTAGGATTATATTTGTTTCAGTTTTTATTTGAGTAAAAGCATGACTTCTGTATGACTGTGTGATGTTTGGGGTTTTCTTGTCTCCAGCCCAAGCAGCAGTGGAGCAAGTGAATCACGCAGTGTTGAAACAAGATGAAGCTGCTCTGTTGGGTGCTCTACGACTTGAAACTCTGGCCTTGTTGGGTGTCCAAGAGATGAACTCTCACTGGTACCTGGAACATTTTACAAACTACAGCCATCATAAATCCAAGGTATAATCAGATGGAGATGACTAGCTTGATAGTTTGAGGTTCCAGAAAGTGGATATGTTTGTTTTAAAGCCTGTAATTATGTATTTGTTTATTTTTTTTTTTCTAATTTCCTGAAAAGTATCATAGTTGACATCTTGGAACAGTCAGCAGGGATTGACAGAAGGACATTTGTCAGGTTGTCCAGAGGACAAACTCTTGACAGGAACTGAGTTGTTTGCAAAATGTTTTGGTTGTCTGAAAAAAAATGTCAAAGAAAAGTTTAATTTAATAAATAAATTGCACCATAGACAGTTTACTACATAAAAATGTCATCAGACTTTCCAGGAAAGGCACTTGAAGCATATTTAAAGCAGAAACAAATCTTTCAACTCAAAACTTTCTACACCTGTAGGTTACCCAAAGACCCCTGCCTGATTTTGCTCATACTCGTGCTAAACTACAAACCCCTGAAACTGACTTTGACAGAGACAACATTAAGAGTTTTTGGGAAAAATTAAAGTTAAACAGAGACACACGTCTTTGCTATAATCTGAGATGTACAAATATTTATCTTTGTGTGTTAAGTTTAATTATAAGAATTAAAGCAGCAGACGCTGACTGCCTCACACTGAGAGACACAGGCCGAGCATGCTCCCACGGAGGCGCCGTCTTCTTTAATGGAGTTTGGTCACACGCGCAAGTTGCACGCCTGTACAATGATGACGACGCTCAGAACACATTGTTTATTTATTTTTGTAGTTTTATCACAAAAGATCCTCTGCACCACATAATGTTATGTAGTAACGAAGCAGGCTGTCTTGAGAAGCCTACCAAGAACAAGTACACAAACAAATAGAAAATACAAGCTTCCCTACTCACACCATATGGGTCTGCAAATCATAAGTCCACCATATGTCCAGTAATGGTGTCCACAGCAATTAAAGATTAGATGAGTTACTTTTACTCTAAACCTTTAGACATTTAAACTACACACCAATAAAAATGCACACACATTTCCACAAACAATCCTCCAAGCAATATTTAATCTAATAAGCCAATATTTTCAACTTAATAAATTATAATTGAAGGCTGAATTAACGAATAAACCTACCAGAACGTTAACAACAAAATGTTTATCTTTTATTCAGAGTTTTATTCCATGTTGCCGATGACATTTATTTATTTATTTTATTTATTTCTTTTTTTTTTTTAAAGCTCATTTTGTATGACCATAACTTTGCGATAGCTTGTGCTATCAGAAGAATTCTAACAGTTCCTGAAAGCAGAGAACTTGCACTTTACAGTCAGATTTATTATGGCACCCTCACTCCTGCTGTTGCAGGAAGTCCATGAAACGGCCCTCTGTATCCCTCCTCCCACACAGACTGGGAATGAGCAGGTGAGCCCAGCCTGCTATTGTCTAAGGCAGGACATCTGGGTTAGCACCTCCTTATGTGGGACAGGGGAGGCAAAATCCAGGACTGTCCCGCTCAAATCGGGATGGTTGAAAACAGCCCCCACCCCCTTTCTATTTTTATAGGTCATGGAAATCCGTTGCGGCGATGAAGAACTTTAATTTCTGTTTGTTTCACTTTTTTCCCACCGGACAATCTCAATTCCAGATCTGGTTGTCTGAGAACAAAATGGGCTCGGACAAACGGAAACCGCTTCTGTCGACCCCTGGTCAGCAACAACATTAAAGCCAAAGCGTCCAAAGTTCTGTTGGAAAGAGTTGATGTTCATGTTAAAAGTACTTTAGACCTGCAGCCTATATAAACACCTAGACCAGGGCTATTCAACTAAATTGGTCAGAGGTCACAGTTACTGAAAGCCAAGAGCTCTGGGGCCAGATATCCAGCAGTTCTTGTCATTATGTAAGTTTGTTTTACGGTTTAAAATGGAGTCTTGTCTAAAAGTGAACCCACTGGTGGGCTGAACTGAAGTCACCAGTGACCAGTGGCCAGTTAGACCCCACTTTTGACAATGATGCTGAGTTACAGTGTAAGCTCCTCAAGTTTTGCTCCTACAGTACAGCCAAAATGACCAGGAGCAACATGGAAAAATTCCCAACACCTTGACATGGCCACCAAACTTTATTCATCCAAAAATGGCAAAGGCTGAGTAAACTGAGCTTACACCACACAAACTTTACATTTCTGTTATCAGAACCCAAAGGTTGTCAACATTCTGGTGCCAGACACCAAAGATCTCCCCACAGAGGTGATGGGTCAAAGTTGTCCAGTGAACGTAAAGTTGCTCAGTACTTTGAATATAGTGACGTTAACAGACGTGGGCAACATATGGCCTGAGGGCCAAAAGTGGCTCATTAGCGTGTTCCATCTGGCCCCAAATGTCCTTAATTGAAAAGAAAACGACTTTGGAAAAGGTTGATGCAAATTTGCATTTTATTTATAAACGCTAAGGAAGTCTAAATTAAACATCTTGGACAAATAAATCAAAAACATTTTTAATAAAGATGGACTAAAACTTTTTTAAGTTGTTTTCAGTACTAAACTGAACCTTGAAGACTCCAAAAATCAAACTTTTTTTTTTTGTGTGTGTGTGCATACTGTACAGTATTGTCACAAGAGCCAGTGTAAAGAATTTCTTGTTTTTCCTAAATTGTAATGAGGAGACATATATTTTATAACTATGCTACAAGAAGAAGAAGCCTGATAAAGTCTTCCAGATTATCCATCCTATAATGTATCTTTTCCCAATTCTCTATATTGCCCTTCAATTGCTTCATGTGTCTTGGATTGATCCTCTGGGGTGAAAAATGTTGCCCACCTCTGGTACAAATATAAAGTACATATAAAAGATACTTATTGTAAACATGTTTTGAAAAACACATTTTAGACTCCCAATGTAAACTGAGTATAGTTTGTCATGGTTTAATTAATGTAACAAATCTTCTTTATGATTGTGTTGCTGAGTTTTAGCAGTTTTAGTTTTATTTGTTTTTTTACTGCTCGCACTGAAAACTTCATAAACACAACCTGGTAAATTGCGACTGTGGATAGATCGAAAATAACACCAAAAAAAATACCACCTTTGTCAAAATAAACATAATCCTTATATTGAAGCATGCTGAATAATACTTTAGTGTTTTTGGCAGTTCACGGTTGTCTTTTGTCCCTCAGGATGGAGGGAGGACAGTGCTGCTGGACAAACAGGAGATTCAAAGAGTTGTCAGCTCTTGTAACGACTTTGCTGAGGCAGAAAAACAAAGTAAGCATCAACTGAACGAACATGTACGCTTGATAAATACAGAAAACTTGCTAAGTACAGTTTCTAATAAGTATCTGGTGTATAGTTTGACAAGACATTTCTATGAGTCTCTTGTATGGTTAGGTACAACAAATGAATATACTGTAAGCTTAGGTTTGAGAGTGTGAAAAATCAGACTTTAAAATAATGAATTGACTCAACAGAACTTGAAGCAGTTGCACGGATCAATACAGCCATTCGTCTTGGCAATGCTGCGGAGACCGTGGAGGAGCTGGTCAAGCCTGAGGCACAGCTGCCAATTGTTTACCAAACTGCTGCCAACCTTTACCAGCATGAACTTTTCAGTTTGCAGCTCCAAGGAGCGCGAGTGAGACATTCAGATTTTAGCCTTGTGGGCACGAACATAATACAGCCCTGCCGTCATTCTCATGCAATCACAAGAATGATTTTTCTTTATGTTCACTAGTCTGGACTGAGTCATGAGGAACTTAGTGTAGCTGTGGAGATGCTGTCAGCTGTAGCAGTGCTGAACGAGGTGCTGGACACAAAAGACCCGCAGGCCGTCAGCGAGCAGCTAACGGACTCCCCTCTGGGTTTTACCAACATAGACCATGACAACCTCAACAGGTGAAGTGGCTGCAGGACAGATGGGCATAATAGTACTGTATTTTTATTATTTTTTTAATTATCCAGGATTATCACGTGTGCATTGACTAACTCTGGGTAGCATGTTCCTGTTTTTAGGCATATTTTTGTCATATTTTATTATCTCCTTTTTGAGATGATATTTTAGTTTGCTGCTTTTATTCATTCTTTCTGTTTTGTTTTAGTTTGATCCATTCTACAGTATGCTTTTAGTAAAATATTTGGATTTGTTTGATAATTCTTTTTTCCAGATATGCTGACATGGTCATCGAAGAGCGATCTGAGACACTCGCCAAAGGCCAAGAGTTTCTCACTTGGAACGATCTTCAGAAATGCATCGATAGAGTCAATATCCAGGTCCACGAAGAGCACGAACGTAAGGACTTTTACAAATTTTTGACTGAAACATGCTTTGTCCTGTGCACCCAATAAATTATTATTAGCAAATAAACATGTTTCCAAGCCTTCAGTTCTCAAATTTACTGCCTCTCTGTAAAATACCACATAAATAAGGATTTAAACCCAATAAATATACAAAAGCTGGTGACTAATTTGTTTGACTAAGTACTTTTTGCCCTTCAATTTCAGGTGTCATAGCTATAGCTGGGATTAATGAGGCACTTAATTCAGGTGATCATCAGCAAACCCTTGCGGCTCTTCTCCTACCTACAGCCAAGCTAACAGGGGTAAACCCAGCCACAGCCAAACACTACTATGATGTCCTGCAGCATACCAAACAGCGTCTCTGTCAGGTAGTGAGATGATAATTTTATGTAATATGCTTTGGATATATGCAGAAAAATGTCTTTTGTGTTAAAGTCTATCAGTTCATTACCGTACTCCATATTTATTTCCAAATGTTATGAGTTTTATTGGTGATAAACAGCATCATCCCTATTATGACCATTATTACATTTGATAAGTAAATCTGCATTGCTTAATTACACTTTTGACAAAAACACATTTTAACCATTGGAAACTAGAAATGCTTTTATTTCCTTGCTAACTCTTTGAATTTGCTGGTTTACAATTAACATTTTTTCACATTTCATTAGTTTTGTATTCAAACAAACGGGTTGCTCTCTTGGGTAAATTCTGCATCCAGTCATAAGTTTCTCCACTGAGTTCCAACAAAAGTTTTTTGTGTAGTGAACATTAAGTCTTATATCCTCACTGTTGGTCTCTGAGGTGACCAGTGAAGACAGATGAATTGCAGCTCAGAGTCCGTAGACTTTGAAAGGAGCATGCTCAGGAAGGGATCCAGACAACTGTGAAAACAACAGAGACACACCGCCAACCTATAGTATCCATAGAGTTCGTCGTCCCCACTGGAAAACAGGCGGATGTAGTGAGCTATATGCAGGATGCCACTGGGCAAGAAACACACCACGAAGATGATGAAAACCAGAGTGCTCGCCTTGATGAATGGTCTCCAGTCAGAAGCGCTTTGTCCCAGGTGGTAAACCACGGCTGTGTGGGCAAACATGCAAATGCTGAAGGGTAGTAGGAAGCCCAGAAAAAACAGCATCAGCCTGTAAGGCACCAGCAGGGAATGGGAGTTTTCTTCCAGGGGAAGTACATCATGACACATTGTTTTCTTCAGCTGTGCAACATAGTAGCTCTGTCTGACCAGCAGCTCAGGCACAACGGCAGCTCCAAACAGAATCCAGACCACCAAACACGTCCCCACCGCCAGCGTAGTTTTAGCCATCCGTCTGTACAAAAACGGTTTGACCACAGCCAGGTAGCGCTTCAAGCTGATGCACGCTATCGTCTGAGCAGAACAGTAAACATTTCCATAAAATAGAGCTGTGATAAGCCGGCAGGAGATTTCACCAAATATCCAGTTGTTTGCGTTGAGGTGATAGTGAACACGCAGTGCAAGAGAGAGCACGAGCAGCAAGTCTGAGAAGGCCAGGTTCAGGTAAAGAACTACTGAGGACAAAGACTTGGATCGGAGTTTGACTCTGAGGAAGGCCAGAATGTAGGCGTTGGAAGGGATACCAACGAGCATAGCCAGGATGTACGCTGAAGGTATGACCCAGGTGCTGAGGACCCCCGTGCTGTAGGCTGTCACCGGGCCATCAAGGTCCACATCAATTCGGGGGTCTGCGTCAGGGTGGAGCTGCTCTGGGAGCTGCGTTGTGTGATTCCCTTTATAGACTGATCCCCTAAAAGTTTTTGGTATTGCTGTATCATTTCCACTTCTAGTTCTGAGTCCTGTTTAAAAAGAAATTGAACAAACGGTTAAAGTTAAAAGTGCATTTGGAGCTATAAAACTGAAAATGTGTCTTTTTTTTTTTTTTTTTTCATCAGCTTGTCTAATTTTGTAAATACAGAACTTTTTTGGCTGCGTTCTTAGTATCAGTAGTTAAAACGGTTTCACTTGGACCAAATAAATATATTTTTATTTAAGTTTTACCAATACAACTTGAAGTTTCAAGCAAAACAGTTTTTTGTCCAGACCCTCTCCTACAAATCAAAAGTAGTTAATCTTACAGTAAAAATGTTTAAGCTTACCGTCATGCTGACTGGTTGGTATTGCCAACAAACAAAGGAGCAGTCCTGAAACAAGATCAGCCATTTCACTTTGTTTTCAAGTTGTTAATATGTTTCTGGTCTTCAGCCGACTTGCTTCTTTTCGGCGGGTTTCCATCGATGGAACTTGTCCTTGTACATCTCAACACAATGGCGGAGCTGATTGTTGTGTGCCGTGACCCAAACTCTTGTTGAAACGGGATCCTTATCTGCGTGTGGAGCACTGAGCGCGTTTCCTGCTCAGACCTGAAAACTGAATTCCCTTCTGTCTGCGTCAGAAACTTCCCTCTGACTCACTGGGGGCATGTGGGAGGGTGGCTGCTCAGTGCTTCATCAACAGCTGGGATCTCTTAACTCACCGCACCCATACGAATTAGATTTTTGTGATGAAGATGGCGTTTCTGCGTTTTACACATTGATTGTGGAGTTTTTCAGCCTTTTCTAGAATTTAAACTAAAATTAATGCAGATATTTTCAACACGTTGATTTTAGTTTTTTTTTTATTTTTTTTATTTATTTTTTATTTATTTATTTATTTATTTATTTATTTTTTTTTTTTATCAGGACACCACTTTGTTTTCCTGTTTATCCTCCATGCCTGGCTGCTCATGATGCATACATTTCTGAAACTATTAATTTTCACAGTGAAGTTAAACTGCACATGCATTTCACAACTTAACTCTCTTTAGCAATTCAGACTTCTCTTCAAAGATCAGTTTGTTAAATCTAGATACAAACAGCACTAATTTTAGACTTCAAGGTTTTTATTTATTTATTTTTTTATGTGACTTCCTTCCTGATGACTGTGGTCACGGATGAACCTCCGACCTCAGCGGAGGTCTCTAAAATTAGCTTGAGAACAAGCACAATGGTCAAGCTGTATAAACATTTAGTAGTTCTGATCTTAGTAGTTTAAGGTTTAAAATGACAGATGTCTTTATTCCACATTTCATATTTTATATTTTTATGTGTGGATGCTGTAACAGAACCAACCTCTGTGTTTAATGCACAGCTCTGCTGCTGGAAACATTTTCCACCATTAACCTGACGACTTTACTTTTTTCCTTTTATTAAAACTCCAGGGGTTTCTAATCTTGTTCAGTGTTTTGACTTGATCTGATTTTAGTTTACAGCAGCTCTAAGTTAGTTTGGGACACACACTTTTTTCTGTGAGAAGTGACGTGACCTTGTGTTTTTAATGATTGTAGAGTTCTGGTGTTGATTCTGCTGTGCTGTGGTTGGACCAAATCCAAGAAGCCATATTAACAGCCAATCAGGATGAAGAAGAGGCCATCATAAGTATGCACCCACAGTTGTACTCCGCTCATCTACATCCTAATTTAAGAAGTGCTGACTTGAAGCCTTAAAGTATGTTTTCTTGTGTTGGTGGCACATATATTTGAAGGATGCTTAAATTTGTGTTCCAGATTGGTTTCAGTTTTCTGACAATAAACTGTAACTTTATTTTAGTTTGTAATCAACGTAAAACAAAAGAAAAAGTGATTTCACATTTTTTGCACGTTTGACAAATGCCGTTGTCTCCTAAATGTTTCTTTACATAAATGTGTGCTGTTTTGCTTTTTTTCAAATCTGTTTCTTGGTGTGGATATAACTCACTTTTCATTAATTACACTGCAATTTCTCTGTTTTCTGATATGCTTTGTTAGTGGCTGAGGCTGTAGCTCATATTAACACAAAGGTGGCTGAAGGCGACTCCCAGAACACCTTGCAGGCTTTGCAGGCCCCCACTGCAGAACTGAGAGCAGTGCATCCTAAATGTGCAGACATGTACCAGGCTGAACTCTCACAGCTACAAAACAGACATACTAATGAAGGTAACTGCACTTATAAGCATTGTGTTGGTTCTATATTAGGTTGCAAATTCATAATATCCAGGATATAAATTGTTCAAGGTTTAATTCATTCTAATTATCAAGATCACCTGGAACATGTCACGATAGTCATAAGACATAGTTTTTTACTGGTAATGATTATGAACATGTTTGTGTAAAAGCAGCATTGTTGGCACAAGACTACAACTCACAAATGTGGATATAACAATAAATATTTATTACATTCTAAACAATGGACAAATATTTTACGTAGTTAAAAAGTTACACAGTTGCACTTTTGAAGGCCTATAAAAGGCAGCTACACTAGTATGTAAATGCACAACATTTAAGTTGATTTTTTTTTATTTTTATATTTGCTTCTTCCTGATAACATGAGTGTGTAGATGTACATTTTAAATAAAATTTAAATGGTTCTGGTGTATGAATGTATGGTAGAAAACATCGTCAAACTCTTTCAGCTGCAGCCTTGTGTGAAAGAAAATTCATTTATAACTTCATGAAAGCTTCATTTAGCCAAAACATTTATTTAACAGGAATTGTTGAACTTCACTTACATCACAAGGTCAACGAGTAAAAACACGTGTCTTCCTGTTACCGCTTTCCCACAGAGCAGGTGGGTACGAGACAGTGTTGGCATATTGTTGACCTTTTATCTCAGACATAACTTGCAGGTTTGGCTCTCACTTAAATTGGCCAATAAGGTTTAACCCAGAAGGCAAACAAACTTCTTAACTCTCATAAATTAAACCTCAGGACACTTAAAATCCTCCTTTCTAGTGAAATCATAAAGAGTGATGTGTGTTAAATAGATTAATACACTGAGAATTTTATTTTATTTTTTCAAACCAAGTATTTTCTGCTTTCCTACAGGCATCAGTGATGGTGTGTGGGTCAAACACTGCGTTAGGAACATCTATGACTACTATTATAACCTGGAGACTGGGCAGGGCACCTGGGAGGAACCTGAAGGATTTGAACCTACTGCAGGCCAGCTCAGCAAAGAGGACATCCAGGTACTACTTTATATTTATCATTCTACTAGGAGACTAAACCTCCCTTTAGAGTACAATGAACCATGACTGTGTTGCTGTTGGGGCTAACAGGATTTGTTTTCCTCTCTGTCAGAATGTAGTCAGCTGTGTGACAGCAGAATATAACCGAAAGCAACTTTGGCTTGCCAACGAATCCTTCATTATCCAGTTGCAGGCGAGGGTAAGAGGGTACCTGGTCAGAAAAAAGCACACTGAGAGGATGGAGTATTTACGCCAACAAGAACCATCTGTAGTTAAAATCCAGGTATGACGTTTGAAAGAACATGAGTTGATCTATTGGCTCAGTCGGTACACATGAACTTTATAAATAGGTCTCTTTTACACAGAGTAGCACTTTAACAAGGTGACTGTATAGGGATGCACGATATTGGATTTTTGGCTGATATGCCGATATGTTCAAATTTATTTGGCCAATAATCAATACAGATATTTTTATGATGTATACATTCCTTTGTCAGAACATAACCCTCTTCTATAGGCTTATTTGATACAATGTGCAACAGCTGTAAGAGCTGGTGACATATATTCAGAAACAGCCATGTGATGTGCATAGCACTTTAACTTATGTTAAATGAAAAGTGTTAAATATTATTTATTAGCATTAGTCACCTGCGATGCTGTCCTACTTGTGGAGGCTTGTTCCAGGTTCCTAGCTGCAGTGTTGGATCCTCTGCACTCCTGTGCATGAAGGATAGCCTTTTTAAGTTCAAAGTTTTTGTCTATCCATTGTGCCATAAGACTAATCATGCTAACGGGGCTAACACGACGTCCAAACACCTGTGATAAAATTCACCCATGTATTGACCATTAGCTTCTCAATGACGTCGGAAATGACGGCTTCTAACTCGGGTAAGTTTACGTTGGAAAAATATCAGACTGGGGACGATGTAGCGAGGCTCAACGTAGTCCCGAAATACAGGTGGTCCCCGGTTTACGGCGGACTTGGTTTACGGCGTTTCGCGTATACGGCCGTCGCCCCCCAGTGACGTCATCAACCC
>JARVLU010001462.1:19700008-19713066 GCA_031762415.1 Simpsonichthys santanae
TTCAAAGTTTTTGTCTATCCATTGTGCCATAAGACTAATCATGCTAACGGGGCTAACACGACGTCCAAATGTCTGTGGTAAGACTCACTCAAGTGCTATCGGCTATTAGCTTCTCAATGACGTCGGAAATGACGGCTTGTAGCTCTGGTAACGTTATGTCAGAAAAATATATCTGACTGGGGAGGATGTAGTGAAGCTCAACATAGTCCAAAAATCTTTTGAATCTGACATCGTCAACGGGGGGAAAAAAAATAAAAACCTTCCACGCCATCAACATTTTGACTTCTACTCTGTTGTGAGATCAGGCAGGTGCACGTGACGTCATCACGTTGTGCTGGTGCTGCAGGTGTCCTTGTCACTGGGTTTTCATACAAAAAACATCTTTTATATCGGTGAGTTATTTTGATGGAATGGCCGATGTCCAATATTTAACTTTAACCCTAATATTGGTCGATACCGATACCATGCCGATAATATCGTGCATCCCTACTACTGTATCTAAATGCTTTACGGGCATTGTTGCACACGTGTAGTGATATTGTTGCTTATCCAAGTTTAAGAACACATTCTAATAAAATACACGTTTATTTTTTTATTTTGCTTTCCATTTTTTCCAGGTTTGCTGGAAAGGTTACAAGCAGAGGAAAATATACATAGAAAGGAAAAATTTGCTTCAACAAAATGTTGCGTCTGTAGTCAAGGTGATTATTATTGTATTTTTAATCTAATATGAAGTGACCACACTTCACTTTGTAAGTGAAGCCTTGTTCATCAGCCTCCTTTAAATCAACAAAAACCCAAAGTGGTAGCTGAGATTTGTAAACCATTAAATGAGTTTGTACTTGTATAAATAGCTTCTTTATCAAACCTGCCATATGCTGATGTTTTTAGATCCAGTCGTTCGTCAAAATGTGGAAGGCAAAACGAAAATACCATCAAAGGTTGCAGTTCTTCAAAGATCATGTGAGTACCCTAAAATCAGTCAGTGATTTATCTATTTCTTCCATGCTGCTTAAGACTCACTGCTTTTTGTGTATTTTTTTATTTAGGAGAAAGAAATTGTGCAAATTCAGGCTTTCCTAAAGGCGAACAAAGCCAGAGACGACTACAGAACTTTAAGTGAGTCTGAAGCTGTTTGACACTTTGACTGTTTGTGAAGCTAAAACTTTATAATCAAACTCATAAGACAAATCATTGATTTGTGTGAAAATGTGGAACTCCTGAAAGAATTGATAAGAATATTTTCCTGTAGCAATGCATTCAAATGGAGAACTAAAAGAAAAACAAGAGGTCACGGCTGGTGTTTGTGTTTAAACCAGGATTGGTGCTTTTGCTGACTTTGTTGGTCACATTTTAGCTGGAGCCTCAGATCCTCCTCTGTCGGTGGTGCGTAAGTTTGTGCACTTGTTGGAGCAGAGCCCCCTGGATTTACGGGAGGAACAGGAAGTGACACAGCTCAGGGAGGAAGTGGTCACAAAGATTCGTTCCAATCAACAGATGGAGAAAGACTTAAATCTGATGGACATAAAAATCGGACTGCTGGTCAAGAACAGGATATCTCTGCAGGTTTGCAAGTTTACTACAGTGCAAATGTTCACTTTGTTTAGAAGGAGTCATTTTTTATTGTTTGTTTCATTAAACAGGATGTTGTGACACATAATAAGAAAATGAAAAACGAGAAAAATAAAGCGAGTAAAGATGAGCTGACTGGTGGTGACGGACTGGGCATTAAAGGTCTCAGCAAAGGCAAAAGGAGGAAACTGGAAGCCTATCAACACCTCTTCTACCTGCTGCAGGTATGATACTGATGCTTCATGGCACCAGACCTGAACTCAAACCACAGTGTCAGTGGTACAGACTTTTTCCCAGTTTTATGGCTTTTTTTAATGAACATATTCTAATGCATTAAAAATTCAGATGTTGTGATGTTAAAACCAAGTATCACATATACTTTGTAATTAGTTTAAATAAAAGATAACTAAAATGCAACATTAGTGCCTTCATAAGTGAGAAGTGCATTGATCATCAGTTAACTAGTTTCTCATTTTGAGGCTCAGTAAATATATTTTGTATGCTACAATAAGGTCTTTGAGGTATGCTTTATTTATTACCATGACTTTATATTTGTTATTTGAAAAGATGCATTACCGTGAACACTCCTTTGTTTTTAGACCAATCCCTCCTACCTGGCAAAGCTGATCTTTCAGATGCCCCAAAACAAATCCACAAAGTTTATGGACACTGTAATATTCACACTTTATAACTACGCTTCCAACCAAAGAGAAGAGTATCTGCTGCTTAAACTCTTCAAAACTGCTCTAGAAGAAGAGATCAAGTAAGAACTGCTGCTCTAATGTGTCATAATCTAAAAAAAAAATTTTTTGTACTGATCCCTACTGTAACTGTATTGTGTTTACACATCATATAAACATGTAAGGTAATGTATATTTGGTTGACACTAGTGAACACGTGCATCATAGTTTCTAATGCGTCTCAGTTCTAAGGTGGATCTGATTCAGGACATAGTGACAGGCAACCCCACAGTTATCAAGATGGTGGTGAGCTTCAACAGAGGTGCACGTGGTCACAACACCCTGCGGCAGCTGCTGGCTCCTGTGGTCAAAGACATTATTGAAGACAAGAGTTTGGGCATCAACACAAACCCTGTGGACGTGTACAAAGCCTGGGTGAACCAGCTGGAGACGGCCACTGGCGAGGCCAGGTAACTACGAAGACAGCTGGTGAAACTGTGTGTTTGGTAGGGCTCAAGTGTTTCCTTAAATAAATAAAACTCTTAAAATCATACATTTTATGTCCTGGTGCTGCCCTTCAGCAAACTGCCATATGAAGTGACTCCCGAGCAGGCCATGTCGCATGAGGAGGTACGCAGCAGGCTGGAGGCGTCCAGCGCAGCTCTGCGCTCGGCTACAGATAAAGTCCTGAACTCCATTGTGTCCTCGCTGGATAGCATCCCGTGAGTTTTAAGATCCGTTTACCGTCCTCTTTTAATACGACAGCTTCTCATGATGCTACTTGTGCATGTATGTAGCTGTATGTTCATCCCGGAGCACGTGAATGCATGTTGTTTTGTTTATAATTTTCCATCATCACTGTTTGTTTTGCATGCAGTTATGGCATGAGATATATAGCAAAGGTTCTGAAGAACAGCCTCCATCAAAAGTTCCCAGACGCCTCTGAAGATGAGCTGCTGAAGGTAGAAACACTAATGTTTAAAATGTTCTTCTGTCCCTAGCTTGTTGCAGAGTCTTCTGTCTATGCCTGATGGCTGTGTGCTTTTTAATTGTTTGTTAGATTGTTGGAAACTTGCTCTACTACCGCTACATGAACCCAGCCATCGTGGCTCCAGATGGCTTTGACATCATCGACATGTCAGCAGGAGGGCAGCTTCACCTCGACCAGCGGCGAAACTTGGGATCTGTGGCAAAGATGCTTCAACACGCTGCTGCAAATAAGCTGTTTGAGGGCGAGAATGCACACATGACGCCAATGAACAACTACATATCTCAGACATACGAAAAGTTCAGGTGAGACTAATTTTGTTCTGTCAACATTCAGAAATGATAAATATCAAAGGCACAAGGGATGGGAAATGAAGCTTCCTTTTAATAACAAAGTCAGGAGTATGGGAGGAAAAAGATGTGCTGATAAACATGTTTTGATTAGAAAGTGAGGATGATGTATTCTGCTAAAAGAGGAAGCTGTTCTCCACTAAATCAGCAGACAGGAGACAGTTTTATTCACAAAACTCTGTGCCAGAGATGTCCAGACTTCAAACTCTGTGCCAGAGATGTCCAGACTTCCAAACAAGAGGCAGTTTGATCAGTGTGTGCGTCATCATTACTGGAAGTCCACAAGAAAATGTCAGTTTTTGTAAAACTAGTCAGTTGGATCAGTTTTACCTCGATTAGGAGGAGAAAATATTACAGGTTAAAGAAAGTGCAGGATCAAAGGGGCTTTCAATAATATTGCATATTTTTGTTTATTTTAACTTTGTGGTATTTAAACCTCAAACATGAACACCTGAACTTTTCCTCCAGATTATTCTTCCAGTCTGCGTGTGATGTTCCTGAACCCGAGGAGAAGTTTAATATCGATGAATACACTGACATGGTGAACTTGAGCAAACCTATCATCTACATCTCTATAGAGGAGATCATCAACACTCACTCGGTAAACCCAAACAACACGAACAGACCATACCAGATGTTTGAATGACTCTTGGTGTCGAGTTTGATAACAGGAGGTCAAAACATAAAACACCTGCAGTTTTATGCATTCTTACGCTGATTCAGCTCATTCTCCAGTTTCTTTCTGCTGTTTGTTTCCAGAACGACGTGGCATCACAAATATGAACAGAAGACTCTAGTAGTAGTAGTTTGTAGTAGAACTGTGGGAACCACAAACCATTTATGAACCTAATAAATTCTTGTTCATAAATCTAACCAAACTGATCCAAACAGAATATCAGTGTGTGAAAAGAAAACAGAAAATAAATACAGAATAGGGCTAAACACTTTTGGAAAATATTCTTAATTGCGATTGTTTTTTTTTTAACCTCAATATTGTGATTTAATGTGATTATTTTTCAATGTCTTATGTATTTTTCAATGAACACAAGCAATCAATCTGTTTCAGCTGCGCAAAACTCCAGTTTTCAGCTCCACTGCAACTCTGTTTCTGCAGGTTTTGTGTAGCTCTGGGATAGAAACTTGGCTAAAATGTATGCACCGCTTATCTTGTGTTTTACCAAAGCTGTAAGCCCAGGCCTGGTCACTGTATTAATGGGCATCATGGGTTTCGCTATGAACTCCGTTAATGCTAGAGTTATTTCCGCATGTCGTTTTGAATTGTGTTCATATGGAGTAATACCTTCGAACAGTCCTCCTGTCAGTGATCCCTGTCTGCTGCTACTTTGCTTACTTGAAGTTGAAGCACTGGTTGTTGGCATTCTAACCATGCAACTATCGTAAATGGCTTTGTGGTGTTTTTTTTAAGTGTTAAAGATTTGTGGTGTTATCTCGAGAGGGCGCAACAGCAGCAAGGCAGATTCTGAACATGTCGTTGCACAGCGTCTTCTTTTTATAACCAAAATAATTCCAAACAACGGACGCGCTGCCTCTCTTTGGTACCAAACTTTCAGATGTGTCAGTTTATGTCGAGCCTGACGCCATTGTGCAACCTGTTAAAACACAGTGTTGACTTCTCCCGCTCCCTTCTCTGCTTTGCTCCGCTCACTCGCAAGTCCTGTAACCAGATCATGTGACCAGTCAAATCACAGCCTTTGCAATTAGAAAATCTTGTTTTTTATTGTATCGCAATAATATTGCAAATGCAATAATTGTTCAGCCCTAGTACAGAGATGGCAAAATTATCCCTGAGCTGGTTGACAAATCTGCTCTCGTGTTTGATAGCTCAGTGGATGATCACCAAAAGCCGGTTGCTGCCATTTGTCATCAGTTTCTACACAGCAGCTAGAGTAGGGCTGCATGATATTAGGTCAACATGCAGTTGGACTATTAGTGCTGAATATTGTGGTATCTGTTGTGAGAACTCCACAAAATGTTCACAACACTGTGTCGGCTTCGGGCCTTTTAAAACAGTGATTTTCAAATGCTTCAGTTTTGGACCCACAAAATAAACGTTGCAGTGACTCGTCACCCTGACTGATGCATCTTAAAGTAAATGAACATTGTTAATAAACCACTTAACCAAGAGCCGCCTCAAACATTTGATGTTTTATTCATTGATGATTAGATTTTTTTTCTTCGAGCAAGTCCACTTGCTGTGACAACCCATGCCGAAGGGAGCAGCTGAAAGAAAATTACTTGATGTGTCATTAGCATTCATTTTTCAAGATATAGATGTTCTGATGTTCCCTTCTTAGTGTTTCACACCCACAGTGAGATCATGACTCCAGCTGTGGGAACCACTGTTTTAGATTACTGGTGTCCATCTGTTTGCCACATTTGGACTTTTGTGCTTGCTAGTTATATCTGCAATATTTTAAAATCCTTTGTGACGTTAACGTTGCTCCCTGCTAATGTGATATTTATCATTTTTGATCTTCTGTACAGGATAGTTACAGTTTGAAGAGATTTTCCTTCAGCTCTTGTATTTACACATTGTTTTAAAATGACCTTTGATGCTGATTTAAATTTTTAGCTGCTAAGAAACTGATAGTTTTTTTTTTTTCGTGTTGGTTTGTTTGAAAATGTCTTTTCACACAGTTTCGGTGACTAACTTGATATTTAAGTTTACGATGTTGACGTTTGTTTTTGTGCAGCTGCTTCTGGAACATCTGGAGGCCATCTCACCGGAGCACAATGATTTGCTTCATGAGCTGCTCCAGGATCTGGGGGATGTTCCTGATGTGGAGGCGTTGCTCGGTACTGTCATCAAACTTTACAAGTTACTTCCAGTTTAATCTGATGTTTTCCAGTTTTACATGCTGGGCTGTTTAATTTCCAGGCGAAGGAGCTGTAGACCCAAACGACCCGAACAGAGAAAGTACTCTGAGCCAGCTGTCAAAGACGGAGATCTCCCTCACTCTAACCAGCAAGTTTGAGCTGCTGGACGGGGACGACAAAGACGTAAAGACTCTGATGACAAAGTGAGTTCATGGTTGGAGCGCTTGCTAAGATAAAAGGTTTAATCATTGAAAGTCCAACATCATGTTTCTATGTTCCACTCGTTTTAATTTTTTCATGATAGACTCCATAACACTCCCACTCAGAGCGATTTATCCTGTGATCCACTGGCCTTAGTGACAGTTATTGTGTCTTCATGGCTGTTGCTCAGTTGCATATCTTGGCTGTCCTTCCTGCTCCTCTGTCATTTCCTGTCCACAGCAGAAAGTGGTTCTGAGGTTAGCCTTATCTGGTTTGTAAACCTGCATCCGTTCTCGTTTTCTCAAAAGTCTCCATTGGAGTTTTCTAAATGTAAAGGTCACAAAACTTTTTTCTTTTCCTACTGGCACCCATTCTTTTCTAATCTTTTGAAAATAATGTTTTAGCAGCAACTTTTGTGATTCTTGATACGTTACTAGCTTAAAAAAAGCTGCATTATGTAATATTAATGCATTAATCTGTTTAGATTAATTGCATGCGTTAACCTCTGCAGTTAATCAGCAGCAGCAGGAAGTTTATCCTGCAGCAGTAAGGGCTGCACAGACACAGGAGGAAAAAACATTGCTTGGTTTCATCAGTGTTTTAAAGCACATTATGTAAAAAGCTTTCATAGTCAGAGCAAGAGTGAGTGAAGGACCAAAAAAAAAAACAGCTGCAGGTGAAGGAAAAGCTTTGAAAGAACTTCAAACAGCCTGAAGAACTGTTGTTCATGACCACTTGAAAAGATTCAAACGTTGCTTCTTGACATTTCTAACAGGTCTGGAAATAATGGAGCATTTATTTGTCTGTTTTTTCCTTTTCGTTTCAGGACTAAAAAGCTAATAGTTGATGTAGTTCGGATTCAACCAGGAGAGTCGTTGTCTGAAATTCTTGAGATCCCAGCAACCTCACCCCAGGTCAGATCTCTTGGACCTGGTTTTCCTCACCCAGATGCTTTACACTTAGTTTTGTTTTTAAACAGCCTGTGGGACCATTGTTGTGAAAATTTACAATGTTTTTCTCTTTTAGGAGTCGGAGCATATGAAGATTGTAGAGCGAAGGGCAGTCCAGGATGCTCAGACACCAGAGGGTCTGAAGAGCAGCCAAGCGGTGTTAGAGGACAGCCAGCTGCCTCTGGAGCAGAAGAAGAGGAAGATCCTGAGGAATCTCCGTAACCTTGAGCAGGCCGGCCTCGTCACCGAGAAAAACAAATACCAGGACCTCATCAATGACATCGCAAAGGTTCATCATCACTTCTTCCTTCCTGTGTAAAGATGCACACTGTTAGTGTTTGAAATCACTGCTCTGTTTCTAAGCATTAAGATAAAACTTTAATTTGACAGGATATTCGCTACCAAAGGCGCTACAGACAGAGAAGGAAGGCCGAGCTCACGAAGCTCCAACAGGCGCTGATGGCGCTCAACTCAAAAGCTGCGTTCTTTCAGGAACAGATGAACTACTATGATACTTACATCAAGACGTGTCTGGATAACCTCAACCGGAAGTGAGTTGACTTTCCAGACCCATGTTAAAGACTTTAAATAACTCTTACCCTCTGTTTACGTATCCTGTTCTTGGGTTCCATTTTTTTGGTCTCGTTTGATGGATCTTGCAAGGTTTTTTTTTTTTTTGTGTGGGCGATTCTTATTATAAACTGTGACTGTTTTGTGTCCAGGAATTCACGCAGGTCAATAAAACTGGACAAAGGAGACAAAAGGGACAGTAAGAAGTGGAAACCTCAGTCTCTGAAGTACACGGCTGCTCGACTGCATGAGAAGGGAGTAATCCTGGAGATCGAAGGGCTTCAGACGAACCAGTAGGTTAACTGGTTCTAAGCTGTTTTCTATCTGAAAGTGATGAACGTTACTCTTCCCAAGTGATCTGCCCCCAAACAAAATCAGTGTATTACTCTTTAATTAAAATCATGCAACATTAATTCTAAGATTAAATGTCTACAAATGTATACAAGCAAGCGTGCAGAAAAAAAAAACTTCTGAATTTAGAATCTGTTCTGAATTTTTAACTGAATTCATATTTTAGCTACATTTTAAGTACATTCTCTTTTTTTCCCCCTTCAAAGTGGAGACAGATCAAAACATTACAGTAGTCCCTCATTATCGTGGAGGATCCGATTTAAAATATTTAATCAGATTAATCACACTCTGGGGCTGTGATTAATCAGATTAATAACTGCTTAATTTTGTAAGCTTGAAATGTAAAATATGCAGGTTTTTTTTTTTTCATGATCAGCGGCCCCCACTGGCCCCCCATCTGCTCACGTCTCTGGCCCTTCATGTCGTGCATGTTTTTGCTCACTCCTGCCAGTTTCCTCCACCTCCTGACTCCTCCATCCAGCAGCTAATAATAAAAAGTGTTGTTGTTGTTCACTCCTGTGTCTCCCTTATACTGAATCCAAAACCCACTCCTGACAGGTTTTCATCAAATGTTGAAGAAAATGTTTTATTGTGTCAAACCAAACAGTTTTCATACACAACAATGTTTACACAAGTCATTTTGTTTCAAACATTAATTTATACATGTTAACTCATATGTCTCATTGTGTCATCTATGTGATCAAAACATGTAACACTTCTTATTTTGATAAGACATAAGATTTCTTGTTTCACCAAATAGATATTAGCATACAAAACAAATAGCCTAAAATTCAGCTCTAAAGGCAGGCTATGATCAAAAATATTTTAGAGCAAAATTATTTGGAAAAATAAAGAACAAACTTATTTAAATTGAACACGCTGCTCACTTTGGATCTTGCATGCTTCCTCCACCGCAGCTGACAGCAAGTGTGGAGACGCACATGGCTCCTGATGATAAGCAAATCCATCCATCTATATCTTTACCTGCTTCTTCCTTTTTGGGTTGCTGCTCGCTGGTGCTCATGTCCAGCCTTCACAGAGGCAGGTGCACCCTGGACAGATCGCAAGTCCATTTTCAACTGGCGAGTCAGCTGACACGCGCAGCCGGTGACAGGTGTCCATCTGAGCTTAACGTGGCTTTTTCTTTAAACCGGCCAGTCGGACCTGCCTCCTCCTCAACAAGTAGCTTAACACCATTTCAAATTGCGCATTCTTATTTAGTTTTCTTTGTGCTATGACTTGTAAAAACGCATCATAGAAGTCCGAGCCCGCGTGCGCAATTATTGCGCAATGCGCCAGCGATCTCTTCACAGACTGATGAAGTGCTGCACTCGTCTTTCTTTCTTCATCCTCTCAACATATAAACTCACGGTGTCCTCCTCTACAACTAGATTAACACAATTTTATATTGTGCTTTCTTATTATTTGTGCTGTATGATTCGTAAAACCGCATCAAAATGCGAGACCGGACAGCCGCACATTAAACATACGCACACACATTATGGCCCGCCCGGCCGAATACGGGTCGGCTGACCGAGCTCCAGGTTCAGGTTAGAAATTATAGCTCTACCTCCGCAGGGTAGAGTCCTTTATAGGTCATAATAGGTCATGTGATTAATCTGCATTATGTAATATTAATGCATTAATCTGTTTAGATTAATTGCATGCGTTAACCTCTGCAGCTAATCAGCAGCAGCAGGAAGTTTATCCTGCAGCAGTAAGGGCTGCACAGACACAGGAGGAAGCTTTTTCTGCTGCTTTTGGCTGCACAAATGCACAGCAGGGGCTAAATAATTTTACAATTTAATTAAAATAAAAAATCCATGCCTATCTTGCAGCTCATCCATCAATCAGCCACTTGTGTGTCATGTCCGATCTTATTTTGAAAAACCACGATAGAGCGAATCTGCCGTAAACGATCTGCAAATTAATGAGGGACTACTGTATACCTGAACATTTTTTAATTATTGGTACTAGAAAGACGAGGTGAGCTTTGTGAGACATTTTGAATGTATAAATGCTCAGAGCTGTAAATATATTTAACATTTTAGACTCAATAATTCAAACATCCAAGCATTATTTGGAGTTCTTTTGAAGTATGTTTGAAATTTCATATGTGATTTTATTTTATTTTTTCCTCAGGTTCAAAAATGTCATGTTTGACATTTTGCCCACTGAGGAAGTTGGAGATTTTGAGGTGAAGGCCAAGTTTATGGGGGTTGAGATGGAAAAAGTTCAGCTTCATTTCCAGGTAAACATTTCCCAAAAGTGTTGGAGCTTCATGATCAGGACAGATGGTTACATTTCCTGTTTCTATCTTTGGACTGCTGACAGGCAGTACCACGGAAATGTAGGCATTGTTTGCACCAAAACCCTTTAACTGTAAGATCTGAAGCAATAGGCTGAATTATTTAACAGTGGTATTTATGACTTAAAGTATTCATAAACTTTGAGATTTCTTTACAGCAGCTTTCATGTTTTGTGTCCAGGACCTCCTGCAGCTGCAGTACGAAGGTGTGGCCGTCATGAAGATGTTCGATAAAGCCAAAGTTAATGTCAATCTACTCATCTTCCTCCTGAACAAGAAGTTTTATGGCAAATGAAAGAGTGGGAGGCAGCAGGAGCAGTGAGAGGAGCAGGTCGTCTGTGCCTTCTGACTTCTGATGTCCAAAAATAAAATGAGTCAGAAAAGGACACAACTGTTTTGTTTAATTTGGTTTAAGTTTAACACACATCAAAATCAAACATCAACTTTGTGTGTTTGTTGTTTATGTTACTGATTGTAGATGGATACAGTTGTAATGATTTTCGTGTTTTTTATGTAAAAGTGGAGCGAAAACATACGTTTGCAAAACTTTAGGAGGAAAATTGAAGCAGCAGCTGCAACATTCAGAAACCGAGCCACGGAGCAACAACGCTGCTCTGCTTCAATATGAAATACTACAGTTTACCAGTGCCTTTTAAACATTTAAGGATAAATGTTTTAATTTAACATTAAAGCTATAACTGATGTTTTAATATGACGATCTGTATAATTGTTTCCTAATGCTTTAATGATGTGCAGAATAAAGTACACACGTCCACAAGTACTTTTTGCTTTTCTTTTTCTCATATGTATATATATATTTTTTTTTGTAATAAACTAATTTGTTTGCTTCTTCAGGATCAAATATTGTGACATAAGTTTACTGTTAATGACTCAGTACTTCTCAGTAAAGGGGAGGAGAACTGCAGAGGAGGGAAGGTGGAGTATCTTCTCTGGCTTCCTAGTTGTTTTGTGCTTCCAGAAGAGACGGTCCACACAGGAACCCCTCTGACAAAAGGATCATTTCAACTAATCCCTTCAAGATTTGGAGAATGCACACATCTGCTATGCTTCTGCCGTTAGCGGGGGTGTTTTTGTTCTGTGACCGAATGTCCGCACTCCCCTCTCAGAATGGTAAGTTGAACTTTGTTCATCTTTCTGTCATCCTTTATGATAAACTATTGGAAAGCGTTGGGTGGCTTCTGTGGGTTTAAAGATAGAAAATTAATTTTATTACTGTCTTATTGAAAGTGATGAAGCATTTGCTGCTATGTAAATGCATCAGTAATTGGGTGTAGCCACAAAACAATGCAATTTGTTAAACAGTAATGAACATCATGTACCGTAAGTTTATATTCCAATTTGAATACTCAACACAAATATGGACGGGCATTTTGGGGTACTTCTACAAAACCTATTTAAAACTACGTATTTAAAATGTTTTCAGTGGTAGTATTTGAAATGTATACGAGCCAGTATTTTCTGCAGTTTGTAACTATGTACAGTATTTTCAAGATTTCTCTTGAATCAGCAGGTGCTGTGTAGCACTGTTTGATTAGATTGCTAATTGGGATAAAAATATTTGATTTATTGTTCTGTTCAGTATATTTTATAAAATAAAGTTGCACTATAAGGTTATTGCCACGCACACCTAGTACTATGATGCAAATAAGCTCTTCCAAGGGGTACCTCCAGTAAATGTTTAAAGATGTTATACAAGAGCAACTGTTAATGTTGTGGTATAAGCCAGTTTTACTTTACTCTTGTGACAAAAAAGTTATTTAGAAACAAATGCATTATGGGAGATGAGGAATGACAGTCCTACTTGTATTTCATCTTACCTTGGATTTGCTACTTCTAAGTCAGCACAGTTGCTTTTCATCGTATTGACGCTGGTTATTTTATTATTCATAATTAAAACGTCCATTTCTGGAAAGCACATCACCTGCTGCTTTTTGTCAAAGTTTTAAATAAAGGTCTCATAAGACAAATCAGCAACCGATGTATGTGTTAGGGATGACTGTCATCTACTACCACACCAAACTTGATGTCAATATTTGTAATGTTGAGTTAAGACCACTTTGTGTCTAAGGTTGACTAGCTGTGGCTGCCATTTTGAATCGGGTCAGCTCAGAAAAGCTCATTGTTTTCTAAATGCAGTACATCCAAGAATTACTCTGAACGTCTACAAAATCCATCCAGTAGTTTGTGAGATATTTTGCTAACAAATTCTACATATGAGACTGACATAAG
>JARVLU010001462.1:19787784-19806985 GCA_031762415.1 Simpsonichthys santanae
GCGGGGAGTAGTGAGGGATGGGGGGGCGGGGGAGGTCTCAGATTGGTTAGGAAGTAAGGAGGGGTCTTTGAGGAAAATAGGTTGGGAACCACTGCTGTAGAGGATATCCACTTACCAGAGGGGGTGTGTGGAGGTGACTGTGGGAACGTTGTTCAGGAGATCTCCTTACTGGTGGAGGTGTGTGGAGACCTCTGAAAGGTTTGGGACATAGAACTGGACATTCTCTAGTTGTTAGAATTTTAACCTGTTCCTCTAGCTCTGAGATTTGGTTTCTCAAAGTTTGAATATCTTCCTGTTGATCAGCTATACAATTAAAGTGTGCTGTATCATCCTTTTTAAACCGTTCTATTTGATCATAAGCTTTTTGGAGTTCTGCATGCATTTTTGAGGCTTCTTCTTTTTCTTGTGAGCCTATTTTGAAATGCCTGCATGTCATTTTCATATTTTGAATTTACATCTAACAGTTTCTCCCTGTGTAAATCAAAATATTTTGTTTTAGCAGCTATTTCAGCTGTTAATTTGTCGTTTGCATGAGCTAAGGAGATGTTTTCTTTCTGTAGCTTCTTTTTGCCACCCTTTAAATGGCTTATCTTTTGCGTCCTTGTTTTTAATTTCTCTGAGGCTCTGTTTAATATGGTTTCAGCTTGTTCCAGTTTTTTTGTAATCACTCCTACTAGCATGGCTAACATTGTTGAGGCCTGAGGGCCTGTTGGTCTTTCATCTAGCATTTGTTTAGTGAAGTCTGTGATTATTTGTTCTAATTCTTTGGAGTTTTTTTTTTTTTTTTTTTTTTTTTAAATACTAAATCTTCTTGGCTTACAAAAATGACTTAAAAAAAGCAATTCCTATTTAGAAGCCATAAATAATTTACATCTGTTCTACAACCCAAATTTGTAAACACGTTACATTGAGTCTTGCTATTGAAAAAAGTATGTATTTTTAAGATTTAACAATATCTACATGCAAAACATGCTACCTGTCATTACTATGCATGTCACATTCACAAAACAGTAGTGTTATGATGCAGGTTTACAAATCTGTCAAAAATGTTCCTAGCACCCTTTTCTTCTAATATTTCTATAAAATGTGGCTTAAATTTAAGCTGCAAAAACTGCAGATGTGTTTTATATGTAAACTACAGTATATTCGTCCTAAATAAATCCATAAAAAGTATGGTTTCTGTCAGTTCTTTAAGTTGCAAGCGAGTACTACGGTAAATGAAAATAAGATTTTATCTTCTTCTGCCTCCTTTCATTTCATATATGTATATATTATTTTTATGATGTGTTGTAAATAGTATTTTGTGGGTTTTTGTTTTTTTTACTTGAAATGAATAAAAATATCAAACAAACAAACAAACAAACAAACAAACAAACAAACATGCCTTGAAGAGTATTACATATCAGCCCAGATAAAAACACTTATCCACTGGTGTGATTTTGATTATGTAGCAAAATGGAAGTCCATAGACTTGTCCCTGGTAAATAAACATTTACAGAGTTTAATCCAAGGGCTATTGAACAATGCAACTTTCAGAACCAATGGGTAGAATTTTCATTGAATATTTGGTTAGACCTGGTCAAACAGTTTAATCTTCAAAAAGAAATTTGCGTGTTAATGTTTCCAGTACATGACTCTGACTATGGACCAGCTCAAATCAATAGGAGTATGTAGAATGGGAAAGGCAGGGAATTACTACATTGTGTCTTCTATTAGATAATGTGAGACTTATTGATTTTGAAACTATGTCAGAAAGATATGGCTTAAGTCAACAGGACTTTTATAAATATCTTCAGCTCTGTCGTTTTTACATGGAAAATATATTTAAAAAAATACTTTCTTTAGAGAATATGTCATCAATTACCAAAATGTTTATTCAGGCTTACAAATCAAAAGGACTTAAGAAAATAATTGGAGAACTTTATTGGAGTTTAATTAAATAAAAGGGTAATTCCACACATTATGTTAAAGATAAATGGGAGAAAGAGCTGTAGATTAGTATTACATCCAAGGAATGGGAAACTATAATTGAAACACAACATACCAATACAAATTCACAAACATGGAGAGATTTCTCTTGGAAAAATTGTATCAGATATTTTCAAACCCCAAAACAGGTATGTAAACAGACTGGTCTTCCACCTGTGTGGTGGCAGGGATGTGGTCATTGCCCTGCTCACCACTACCATAATTTTGTTGGGGGGTATCCTATCCTCAGGCCATTCTGGGAGGGTGTTCACCAGACTGTCAGAGAGGTTTTGGGTTATGATTTTGAATTTACATGCTTATTTTATTTGGGGAGCATGGGCCCAAATATACCAAAAGCTGATATCCTAAAAATCATGATGAAGCAAGCAAGAAAGCTATGACTAAGCAATGGCTTGACCCCCCTACTATCAAACAGTGGATGGACGTTGTTAATAATATTCAGCGCATGGAGCGTTCGACCTTTAAATTAAGATTACAAGAAGAAAAAGGGAAGTTGTTTTGGGAAAAATGGGACACACACTTTATGGTAAGAGATGACAACCTCTCATTACTTTGAAACTTTGTCTCTTTTTTGTTTTTAATGATCAATATTTGTGTCCTTGGTCTCTAAGATCTCTTGTTTAACCCCAAAATGTTTTACTTGATGTGAATATACCCCCCTCCCCTTTTTAATTATTATTATTATTTATTATTATTTCATTATTATTTTACTTTATTTATTTAATTTTTTTGTCCTTTTACCATTTTGTTGCTTTATAATGCAAAATGCTTTGGAGAGAAAAATAAAGTACAAAAATAAAAATAAAACATTCTCCTGATAACAAATGTCATGAACATGGGGCTTCTTGGGCTTTCTGCCACTGCATGGTCTGACCTCAGGGTGAACCTACTGGGACACCTACTGATGGGAAGCTTGGCAATAGTCCCAAATGTTTTTCCAATGGTGACTAATCTTTATTGTGCAACTATAGAGCGGGAATTATTTTTAAATGGTGTCATAGCCCTCCCCAGAATAATAAAAAGTGACAATTGATGTTTGGCATCAATGCGATGTCTTATATTCTCATCGTGTCATTACACGCTCCTTAAACTTCTGCTTCAACAGAGATGCAAACACCAACTGAGGATCAGTTCATCCAACGTCTTTCCTTTGCAGAAACTGACTTGCGTAACTTCTTAAACCTTGAATGCTTTTAATAATACTTTATTGACACATTAAACTGAAACGTAGTTAATCTGAAAGACTTCAGACAGTTCCAGCTTTGACTAAAAGTAGGTCAATCACTGCTTTATTGCTACGAGGGTGGGGGGTATTTTAAAACAGATGTGGCTGACAGCCTGATGTGCCCAATAAAATAAAAGTGGTGATAAAAACAAAACTAAAGAAAAAAGAAAGAAAATCAAACATCTGTGTGGTGTTTTAGCAGAAGCTGTTAGAGACTCTGGATGATGTCAGCCTGACATTAACCTGAAAAGTCTGTAAGGGTTAAACACATGCAGCAAAGATCAAACACACTGATATATTGCACTAAATAACAACATAAGATGAATGCTATTTTTAGATTGGGGTAAAATGTCAGACAGGAATTTCTGATTTACACCTCATTTCCCCAAAAAAGTTGGGATGTTGCGCAAAACATGAAAAAAAAATACAGATTTCATTGATTTGCTTAAAATGGTCATTTTGAGTTTGATGGCAGCAACAAGTCTCAAAAACATTGAGACTGGAGCAAAGAAGGCTGTAAAAGTCAAAAACAGCTGAAGGAGCTTTTCCCAACCGATTATGTAAAGTGGCAACAGGTCAGTAAGAGGACTGGATATATATATTTTAAAAAGTATTTTTACTTGTCTCAGAAGCAAAGATGGACAGAGGTTCAAGTGTGTGCAAAAAACAGTGAGCATCATCCAGAAATGCTGCAGTTATCTCTGCTCCACATCTCATTTATAATACAGGTAGACTGAGTAAAGTGGAAAACTAAAGAGGAGAAGGACCATCCAGCCTGATACCAGCACACACATCAAAATCATGCCTAGCATAGGGGAGTGGTGGCGCAGAGGTTAGAGAAGATGGGCCTGTCATCGAAAAGTCACAGGTTCAACTCCCAGTACCGTCAACATCAAAATGTGGGTGGAAAAGGTGAAGCACCCACACCTGCCTCCACCCTCATCTGCCCAGCTCTGGGCCCTTAAGCAAGGCCTTTAACCCCCACCATCTGCTCCCAAAAAAACAGGTCTCTCTTGAAAATGAGTTACTATGACTCAATGATACTACCTGTATAAATAAAGGGTAAATGAAAAAAATAAAAAATAAAAAAAAAATAAAGGCCTTTCTGATGGTATAGGGGTGCATTAGTGCCTATGGCATGGGCAGTTTACACATCTGGAAAAGCACCATAAATGCAGAACAAGTTTGAGAACAACACACACTCCCATCCAGATAAAGATTCTTTTTAGGGAAGGCCTTGCATATTTCAGCAAGACAGTGCAGAACCACAAGCTGCAGCCATTATAAGGATTCAAGGATTCAAGGGTCTTTATTTGTCATACGCACCACACGTGGTACACGTGGTGGAATGAAATTGCGTACACAGGGTCCCAGTTACATCCAACAATAAAATGTAAAGGAAAAACAGTAATAAAATATACAATATGAACTAAGAAAAATGTTAACTAAAAGTACGCTAAGCACTAGTAGCATAAAAACAACACGTCGACGTTATAACGACGTGGTTCTGAAGTAGAAGAATCCAGCTGCTGAACTGACCCCCTGCAGTCCAGACCTCCCAACAGAAAACATGTGGGGACTGTTAAACAGTATAATCTTACATCAGATAAGAAGCGAGACTGTAAAACTCGTCTCCTCAGTTCTAGTTGTTCACAAAGTGTTGCTGAGAGGTTTCAGTGGTAAACCTGGACTGCCTTTACTCTTTCAGATGTGTTGCAGCCATTATATTAAAAACTACACTATTTACCCCACAACATCACACCATTTATTTTAACCTTTAGTTTAACCTTTTGATATGCTTACTGTTGTTACTATAGTGAATTTGGTTTATTTCAGAGTCTTTATTTTCTGACGTGAAGTCAAATCAGTGAGATGATTCTGAGAGAGTGGCAGATCATTTTGAAGTTTCAGTCGGAACAGCTGATTTGTGTTTACACAGAGTGCACCTGCACTTCTGAGCTGATGTGTCCGAGCGAGTTTTATTTTACTGCTGTTTACAAATTGAACTTTAACATTCTCATATTTCTAACCTTTGAAAAACAATTTAAAGATTCTCTTGTGCGTGTATAAGCTCCGTTCAGACAGGGGTTTGTTACAGGTGTATTGTACAGCAGCTCCATTCAATGAGACGATGAGATAAGCCCAGATTCTGACCAGTGCATGTTTTTATGCAGATTAAACATCATTCAGTTCAACACTCGTCTTCTGGTCATCATTAAACACAACGCAGAGTGAACTATAAGAAGAATTAAAACGAAATGACAGGTTGATATTACTGTATTTGGACCGAGCTGATTTAATATCCAGCCAAGTTCAACACAGTTTTCTCTTTGCTGGATTTGAATATCCAGGTCTGTCCGGCCCCGACCTCTTCACCTCCAGTTTTTCTTCAATAAACATTAAGAAAAAGGGATTATTGATTAAATAATCCACCTCGTTTAAGCTAATATTGCTGCCATCACGTCCAGTCTGCACCAAACCACGCCCACATACGTTCACACTAGAGGCACATTATTGTAGTCCATGGGGAGTGGTGGCGCAGTGGTTAGAGACGGTGGGCCTGTGATCGGAAGATCGCTGGTTCAAGCCCTGGTACCGAAAACATCAAAAAATGTGGGTGGAAAAAGGTGAAACACCCACATCTGCCTCCACTCTCATTCTCCCCACTCTGGGCCCCTACAAGGCCCTTAACCCCCACAATCTGCTCCTTAAACAGGTCTCTCTTGAAAATGAGTTCTCTGGCTCAATGAGACTACCTGGATAAACAGCCGTCACTGGTTTTATGTGATTTGCAAGTTATTGCACCCTGCTTTGATTTAGATTTTACACAATGTCCCAACATTTTTTTTTTTTTTTATTTTTGTAGAATTAGAGCATCGTGAACTAATAATTAATGACACCAAGCAGCCGGAGACAGAGACACACATGAAGTATGGCTGCATGTCCACCAAGACGGAGACTTGCAGAGAAAATCAGAGAGAAAGAGAGTGATGCTGTGACAAGAGCTGACGTGAGATCAAAGTTTTGAGGATTAGGAGAAAAAGGTGGGGGTTGTGGGGAGCAGATGGGTTGAAGGTGATGGGTGGTATCAGGGGAGCTCCAAGCCGAATACTCGTTGAAGCTGTAAACTTTCATATTCCAACGTCGAGCTCGCTGCTCACCGAGCGCCGTCTCGGTTAGCCGAGCACCCTGCTGCGACCTCCTTCTGTAAATTAAAACCCCGCGTCGAGAACAAACTAAACCAAACTGCATTTCTGCCATTTTCAAATGGGAAAGTGATCAAACGCTTTGCTCGTAACACACAGAAAGAAAGAAGTAAAGCAAAGTCGTTGGCGGAGCGCATCTCTCCATATGAGCTAAATGTCCTCAGATTTTTATTAGTGAATGTTAATGACTCCTGCGTGAGAGGTGATAATAACTCGAACAGAGCCACAGTCAGGAAATTATAGGCCGTAATTATCTCCTGCTTGTTCTTACCCACCACAAAACAGCAAATTGCTGCCTTAAATCTTTTCACGGCAATGGATGATCTCAGGATCTGCTGAGCTGTATGTCTTTGAGGAACTTTGCTATCAGGTGAACAAACAAACAAATAAAGCAATAAAAAGGCGAAAAGGGGAATTCTCCAGGTTCCCTACAGCAAAAACACCTCGGAAATAAAAACTTGGCCTCTGTAAGTCACAGCAGTATTTTATTCTGCTACATTTGGGTGATATAATTTCTACATAGCTAATTTGTTGCCTTCCATACAAGGATATATATTTGCACTTCTCCTAATTTTGTCCATGATGTTTCGTCTTTCTGTGTCTGCTGTTAAACACTCGTCACAGCTGCAAACTGCGACAGCAGCAACTGCACAAGAAAACCAAGTGCCTAAAATCTGGTTGTATTACATAAATACAAATTATATCTGTTTTATCAAAACAAAATTAACATCCTGTTATAGATATTAGGCCGTTCTCCTTCTTAAGAAAGGACCAATACTGACTTTATTATTTTTCACACTAAGCCTGTCCAATCCAAACGTGACATTTTTAGTATTTTTCTTGTTTTCACATCATGTTTGCCATCTACACTATAGATATAAGTTATAATAAATGACAGTCAGCAGTTCATATAAAACACAACAATCTTTGTAATCAACAAAACAAACCTTCAACATTCAAGATCAGAGCTCCACATCAGCATCACGCGATGGGAGGGAGACGTAAGAATCCAACACTTACAGCATTTACAGGTCTGTGTCTTACTGTCAGTAAAAACAGAGAACACTGATTAATTTCATAATTAATATAAATAGGTCAGCTAATCTTTTGACGATAGCGTAACAAAACAAAACAAAAACAAACAAAAAAAGGCATATCATTAATCAATACCTGATTCAGCGTTCTATTCAACAGGTAAAATGGGAAATGAATACATTTTTGGAAAAATAAAAGTTCTGATCAGAGTACAAAAACTCAGCCTTTAAATCCCGACTTTGTCCGATCCTTCTCAACAACTTAAAACTGATTGATACCCCTAAATTTTCTGCGCTGACTTGGTTTCTGCTTGACTTGCAGCTAATTGGAGCAGCGGCACCCGGGACTGGAGGTTCGGCTAACTAACGGTGTAGGTGACAGCAGGGGGAGGGTCATGTAACAGCAGCGTTATGAGATGGTCCACTTTAGGATCAGTGTGAGATCACAATACCAGATTATTATAAATGTTTTAAATGAGAAATAATATAAAATACAGGAATTCAACCTCCCTGATGTGTTGTTTCACATCATTTGGGAGAATCCAAGTTGTAAATGGGGGAGTCAAACCCTCCTTCACCCTGAAACTTGAACCATGGAGAGAGAAAAAACTGTTGTTTACAGAAGTTTACTCCTGTTTGTTAGCCTCCATGTTGACTTGATGAAATAAATTCAGAGATATCACTGAGCTGCTGCCCACTAGAGCAACACAAATCACAGATGTGACTCTTTAGGATCATGGTCCTCATCATGAAGCTCAGTCCACAGCAGATCCTAGTGATCCTCCTTTCTCCAGCCAAGCTTCTGAAAGTGAAACCAGTTCACAGAGAGAACAGAGAGGGCCCTCGTCATGAAGGAGAGCAGGGATGGAGCTGCTGCTCATGCTGAGGACAGCCCTGTGTGTGACAGCCAAACACTTTCCCTGATTAATCAAGCCCAGCAGCAGCAGGGCTTTATGTCCCATTAAGAGTCCCACTAAATGACCTCACCTCATTCATTAAAGTGGATCATCCTGAACGAGGCCCCGCTCGCCGAAACGGACAGCCTGACAGACGGACGGACGAGCAGCGAGGGTGGTGGGGGGTACTGAGGCAGGATAAACAACGGCAAATATAGACCCATTACGTGGCTGAATAATTCATCTTATACACAACAACAACGGAGGAACAGAACAAGAGCCAGAACAACGTCTGGGGATTGAGAAGCCTTTGTACACTGAAGTGCATATTCAAGACAGAAACTTTTACGCTCATGACTTGAATGGGAAAGATGCACCAACGCCGTCGCTTCTTGTAGAAAACCAGGTTCCAGTTAACAAATCTCCGATGCTTTATTTTTTAAAATCTCCGCTTTAAATTACAACTACACTTTCAACTGTTGGAGCATTTTCAACAACAAACGAATCCAGAAGACTACGATTGTAAATGGCAGAGGAAATCGTACATCAATACGAGCGGCTGGAGATATAGACAGTTCGCGAGTTAACAGAGAGATACAGATAAGAGGTTAGAGGGGAAGAGGAAGGGATATAAAAGAAGCTTGAGAGGAGGAGGAAGACCAATGATGGAGAAGTAAAGCGAAAGAGAAATGTCGAGAGTAAATCATTAATGAAATGAACTGAGAGGGGTGGTCAGAGTGATGCTCCGGCTTGCGGACAGATGCTCACTTTACTAATTCACTGTAATCCACTGCAAAAAACTAAACTCCAGTGTTAAAACAAGATTCCTTCGTGCTTCTTATGGAAGAGGCTTTGAATTTTCATGTAAAAAGACTGTATGAGCACAGCTAACCAAAAACATCAGGGCAAACCATTAAAAGCTTTATTTTTGTGAAATATCGCAGTAAGAGCGAAGTACATGCCTGAAGTTAATGACCACATATGTGCACTGCAGCTATGTTACACTCACTGATGCATTTCTAATTGGCATTTTTGCTGATGGTCACAAGTTAAATCTATATTCTCCATTACCCCTCCATGGCATCTCCTGGGATCCCTCTAATGGCTTATTCTTAAGACAGAGCACTTGAATGGGAGATATTCATGAAAAGAAACTCTCTCTCTCTTTCATTTCATGCTGACTTTGACTTCAGATTCAGGTTTGGTGTGTTGTGTTGATAGAAGCATTGGAAAGTTCACCGCAGCTTTGACAATTAAACAAAGCACGTGTCATAATCCTGCATAGAAAAACAGCCCGAGGAGAGATGGTCATAGCTAAATAAATGGTTTTATCTGCTGTATATATTTTGTCAACTCTGACATGGATACACGTGCTATTTGGCCGCGGAAATGTTTGTCAAAGACTTTATTGCAAGACGTAAAGTAGGGAAAGCCTTCAGCGATCGCAGGTCTGAACGGTGCAACACGAGCGCAACAAAACGCAACAAACAACTGGAAAAATGAAGCAGGAAGAGTTCAATATGATTTAAATCAAAACATAGGAGGCTTTTAGGGAAGTCACGTGATTTAACTGCATTTAAAATATATAAAAACTACAATTCATACTAGAAAAAATGGCATTTTCTGTAAAAATGCAACGTGAAAACAGGATGCTCAATGAGTTTGTTAAATTTTGCTGAAGTTGCTGATTTGTTTACGTTCACAGAAGCAAAATGCTAGCTAAAAGTTGAAGTGGAGGTCGAGATGGTGGAGAGGGAGGGCAGCCGACTCGGGACCCGAAGGTCCTGGGCTCGATCCCCAGTCAGCTTGTGGTGTCTCTGAGCAGGACACCTCATACCCAGTTGTTCTCTGGGCAGCTTTCGATTGCTGCCCACTGCTCCACCTGGTGGTGGATGGGCTAAATGCAGAGAGACAATTTCCCCATTGTATGGGAACATACAATGATGACGATACATATACTGTACACAGTATTATTAAAAGCTGTAAAATCATGGATAAAAGTATTTAAAGCTAGAAGTTCAAAATGCTGGACAAAAGCTAACAGTAGCTAAAGGCTAGCTAAAAACTAAAAGTAGCAAAAAAAGACAAAAACAGAGCAACTGTGCTGAAGTAGATTTCAAACAGAGCAATGTTTTTGAAGGAACTGAAGATGTTTCTCTAAAACGAGACAATAGTTGTACAAAGTAAATAAAGTTCATTTTTTTTAAAAGTATAAAAGTAATGAAAACCAAATCTTAGCACCCATCTCTTGAATTAGCTTTGACGCATGAGCAGCTAAAATAGCACAAAGTATATTGTAACGGACTGTAAATTATTTAAAATAAATTGCATAAGCTATTTCATTAAAATTAATTTCCAATTTGTGTAGATTGTTTAATAGATGTTTGTCTGTTTTGATTGACTGTGTCAGTTGTTCATAAATATTTTGTTTTGATTTCATGGTATTCGTAGTTTTCATTGAGTTTTGTGTATTTTGTACCTCATGGGATGCCATAGCCAATAAGGATCAGCCTTAAAGAAGCTGGCAGCAATCAGTGTACTAATGAATGGATGAAGAACAGGACTCAAATGTTTGATGTGTGAAGGAAACAAAGACAAATCTATGCTTTGCGCTCACTCTGTGAAAGCAGCAAGGTACGTTGTGTTTGTTTGTTTGTTTGTATTATGAGTCCATGTTTTTGTATCTAAATGTTTGTGTATGTTTTAGTTTTCACGGTGATCACGGTAATCCGGGTTGAAGAGAAAATAAAAAGAGAGAATCTTCTGAAAATCACCCGTTGAGGCTGCGTTGAATCTTGTTCAAGAGCTGGAACATATACTGTACAAAAGTTGTTATATTACAATAAACATTTAGAAAAGTAAAGAAAAAAGGGAAACTACCGAATCAGCAGCATGTTGCAGTGGATGGACGTCGGGTAACAAAGTGAATTCCAGCTGTGCAGATTTGAACTTACGGAAGAAGGTGAAAAGTTATACTTTAAGTCAAAAGAATGAAGCTCATATCCTGATAGAGAGGAAGAGCAGCCTCAGATCTCCTCACTGAAGACCTCATGTTTACTTTTCATTAACTGTAAATCTCAGAAACAGCATCCCATTCACCCCCCCAGTCCACCCTTAGGGCAGCCCAAAACAAGGTGGAAAGAAACGCAACGCGCTTGAAACAAATATATTACAGGATGGGTTACGTTTCTTTAAGGAAGTCTAATATTTAAAAACGTCTATGTTAAAGATAATCTTATTTATAACAAAGTTTGGAACCTGTTGTCATTTTGTATGTTTACTATATATTATTGCATTATGAGCCATAGTTGTGATTAAATAAACTGTTTTAAACTTTTTATTTAGTCATAAGCAGCTCAGAGTCAACATCTATTTATCTGCTCGTAGTGAAGAGCGACGCTGTGGAACGACTGGAGGGAGGACAACGCTTCTCGACACGAGTCAAAAGGTACCACTCCTCTTATATACTGAATATCAGTACTGAGTAATAACGCTGTTAACTTCAGTGAACGCCCTAATTATGGACCATCTGAAAAATTGCACAACAATTCATTAATTAAAAAAAAAGTCAGCTAATATTAAAAAGTCAAACTGCTGTGCAGGGCAGAGGCAGATAGCAGCCAACTTATCAAGCTACTCCGACCACAAGTCCAACTGTAGCAGAAAATCTCCACCCTGTGCTTTAATGCCAGAACATGCTGCACCTTCAGAACCATACACCTGATAATGATCTGATCTGTAGAGCAGGAAGAGTAACGGACAGATCCAACTGAACGGAAAGTAAACTAAATGTTTTATACAAGATGTTTCTATACCAGGTCTATAAAAACACTGACATTCTAACTATTATTCTAAACCAGGGGTTTTCAAACTATTTGGGGTTCAGGGACCCATTACAGGAGAGAAGAAGTTTCAGGGACCTGTTTATTAAATAATTTTCTTCAGCTTGTCTCTTTAACGCAATGCAAATATGTTTGTAACTTAAATACTTAAGACCTATTCTTTAATAGTGTTAATACAATTTATATACTTTTAAACTTGGGGTATTTTTCATTCAAGACGCACTTAATTAACAAATTTTTTTTTTTAATTTCAACTTCCAAAAGTTATAGTTTTGAGAAAATTAACAGTATTAAAAAAAAAAACTATTTAAAACTTTATCTATTCACATAACGAACATGAAAAATATATTGTCACTTCTTCAAATTATTACAAAAAACTTTTTTACATAAAACTGAGCATAATCATAACAGCAGTAACAGGGCTTAATTTATAAACAGATCGATGCCAGAACACATATAGTGGGTCGGGTTGGTGTCAGTCAGAGTCAGAGGATCTTTATTGTCATTTGTGTGTGTGTGTGTGTGTTGTGGGGGGGGGGGGGGGTCCTCCTCCCCAGAAAATTTTGAATAAAGTAGATGTGATTCATTTATTTGGATATTTTAGTTTAAATGTTGTAACATGGGAATGGCAGCGCAGAGGATAGGGAAAGTGGACCCGTGATCGGAAGGTCACCGGTTCAACTCCTGGTACTGACACCATCAAAATGTGTGTGTGTGGGATAGGTGAAACACCAACACACCTGCCTCCATCCTCATTCGCCCCGCTCTGGGTTCTTGAATAAGGCCCTTAACCCCCACCATCGGCTCATCGGCTCCCCCCAGGCACCCTAGATGGCAGCTCTCTGCTCCACACAGAGGGCTGTGGTAGCTCAGTGTTTGCGTCAGGAAGTGCATTTGGCATTTAAAAAAAAAGATTTTTTTTTAAATTACCAAGTCTTCATGCGAGTTAGTTTGCAGTGGCGACCCCTGAAGAAGTGAGCAGCCGAAAGAAGAAAGAAGTTTAAATATTGTAACGTTCCATTCTCACATTAATGTGTTGCTGTTAAATTGTTCAATTCATAGTAGTTGCTTTTTTGTGTCTCAGTAGAAAAGTGGAGTACTGTAGATTCAGGCTGTAACTTGTATATTGATGAAACAAATTAGAGCAGCTGCAATTAAAACTTGAATAGACAATAGACTACGAGGGGAACACAACACCCCCCCCCCCCCCCCATCCCCGTCCTGCCTCGTACAGACTCAATCAGACAAAGTGAATCAGCTGCAGTTCAGTCAGCGGCGCTGCGCCTGTCTCACAGAGCAAACAACGCTCAGAGCTGACATAACAGGAAATGCCCGCTTATCCAAGAGACGGAGAACCAGAGGAACGATGAGAAGGCATGATGGGTAGACTCACTGTTTACCAACCCACTGAGCGTCCTTTCTCAGAAAACCTGCATGTTTGCACCCCAAAAAAACACAAAGTAAAGTGGGTCAATCAAATGAAAGCAGAGGCCGATCCGTCCCTGTTTTAGTTTGAGCTCCATATCATCGGCTTTGATTTGTTTAGATTGAGTCACCTCTCGTGGGGAGTTTGTTTAATTTCACAGCTGAAGGATCACCAGTGATTTTTACGAGTGTTTTCCTTGTTCTGCTTCCTTTACAAGCTATTATAGTAAATCCTAAATGCAACACAGCCATAAAACTCAGAAAAATAAACTTCTGCTTATTCAGACAACATAGATGACAACGTTTTATTGGCCATAGGCCAGTTATTGCATGACTTTATGTTTATTTGAAGTTTGACTATTGTTTTGCTATTTTACTGAAGTATGGTTACTCTTTTGCACAGCATTACACTACTGCCTTTTCTCACCAATTAGCATAAATCACTTAAATTTAACAAATTACATTATTACAGATTACATAAAATAATATTTTGTCTTTAAGATCTGCTGCTAAAACTGCTCTCGTCAAGTCTGCCATGTCCACCACACAGGACAGGGACACAAAGAGATGATGACAATAAAAATCATTTAAACTCTTAATTTCACCCATTATAAAACTTCAATCCCTAAATTTAGTTAAAAATTGTACAAACCGGATTCCAAAAAAGTTGAACAAGAAGCTGTTCCTATAAGCCTGGCCGTCACGCATGCTTAACCTTGCGCTAGCATCTATGTGACGCAGCTTGCATATTAATGATGGAAGAATATCAGCAGAGAGGCCTCCAATCAACCTCCAGTAACATGAACTAGACAAGAAGGGGGCGGGGGTGAGTATAGAATATATGCAGTTACACTAAAGCAATTATGATTACAATGCAAGTTACATCAGCGAGCACAAAGCAGTTGCAAATGTGACCAAAAAGCTCCTGCGAGGCAACAAATTGCTGTACAGTAAGTCGAGGTATATTAGATGGACTTTTTTCTTGTAAACCAAAACACAATAGATTCAGTTTTGAACTCATCTCCTGACAGACAGAACAGCTTCATTGAGCGTGTCTGCTCACTAACAGCATTTGTTTTTGGGAGGTGCTCTCAGTTTACAGGAAGCTCTCTGAGGGAGAGTATCCTCGGCCGTGCTGGGGTTTTTAGATGGAAACTTAGCGTGTTTGGTGTCACTGTAGAAGCAGCAACAACAAAAATTCTGACAAAAACCACAAGAGCCATCGCTAACAAAAACATTTAAGCCTGACTGGACGTGTTGTAGCTTCCAGTCCTGCTCTGTAAACTTTAACATGACTTGAGTCACAGTCACAGACGACCTGCTCCGAGTCCTTTACTCCACCAAATGTCACCATCTTAACCAGGGCTGGAACGCAAATAGCATGTTGGGGGCGGGGTGGTCTGGGGGGGGGGGGTCCTCCCTCGGAAAATTTTGAATAAAGTAGATGCGATTTCCTGCATTTTAATGTATTTTAAGGGTTTGTTAAACATCTACATTGACCTACATTTGTAAACACTCCACTTCTGTCAAGCGACCTACCCCACCTTACTTGACGATTCCGAGCCCGACTCTGTTCCTGCTCGCTGTTGTCTGACTCCACATGTGAAATCTCCAGGCGCCTCCTCCGTCTGGGCTCCTGGCCATGTAGGACTGCCTGGTTAGCTCAGCACTCACCCCCCACCACTGTTTTAGGGGCAGAGATTTTTTAAGGGTCGATGCTGAAATGCTTACTTGAAGAGACAGCTCGTATGCTCCTAAGTGGCTGTTGTGTTTAAAATGAGTGTTTATGTAATTATTTTCAATTTACATATCCAATACAAATTTTGTTTGTTCAAGGCGGTTATATTTGTTCATAACTTTATTATTAGTACACCTGAGAGTTAACGGATCTAAGCAGTTACCGGAACGCACCCTGTCAAAATAAGAGAGTTAAGCAATGATCTTAACTCAAAATATCAACTTGATACACTCACACTGCTGCCAGAGGGGAAATATGAAGATGGGGAAAAAATAAAAGATGAAATGATAAGAAGAAAAAGAGTACAAAGACATGCCTTTTTCTAATTAAAACAGGAGCTTTCAGGAACACCAGTCCTTAGGGACCAGCACAGTGTGAACCCTCCTCATGCTTTTTGAGGAAAGTGATAAAATGGTCTCAAGATGCTGTGCCCTCACATGCAACCAAGGACTTTTGTCACATCAATTCTCAAGGACCCAAAGGCGTCCCAGTGTCCTGTTTGTTGACTGACACCCTATTTTCCTGCCTTTTCTGTCGATCAGAGGCCATTCTGTCCATCTCACACAGCTCAATAACAGGCTTCTGCTTTGATAACAGTTCTGTTGCAAGTTACGAGTCTGGCAGCGGGGGATAAGAGAGAGACTAGAAGGGATGCCAGCAGATAAAAGAGGACTTTTAACAGCTTCTGTGTGTTCAGCAGGTTGTTTTCTATCACATCCATGTCAGAGTGTCATCAACTGTGTTTGAACAAACTGAGGAGGAAACATGTAAGAGTTCCATTTCTTCTTGTAATCTCAGCCTGGTGATAATCTGAAACACTCTGAGGATTACACAGACTAACAGCTGTTTTTTTTTTTTGTTTTTTTTTTTTTTGACTCGTGTCTCACTAACCATCAGCGCTAGTGAAAATCAACAACAAAGTGGTGACAGTATCTCGTGTTCTCACTGTTGTTCACGAGCATCCCATGAGATCTGGAGAGGCTATTAGCTGTGTGATGATCGCTGGACGCTGCAGCGCAGTCGCACAGCCAGTGTGACAGACAGATGGAGGCTGGTTTTTAGGAATGAAACATATGGGGAAAGTGCTTTGAGCCGACAGCTCAGATGGGATTACAGACTTACACATGCAGAACGCCTTATATTGACCCAAAGCAGCCAAGAGTGAAGAGATAACACATTTACCGTGTATTATTCTGTCCTGGCCAGCTTTAAGAACAAGCTCAGCTCGTGATTCATCTTACAACACCCACTGGATTTAGAATAACATAATATTTTACCACTTAGTGTAAAATGGTCAATAGAGAGAGAGGAAGGACACACAGTCATATGGACCATTCTGAACTCTCAGGTGTTTTATACTGTATGTAACATGTGGCTCACAGATCTGCAGCTGTGGCTGAGTGGTTGGAGCAGTCGTCCTCCAATGGGAGAGTTGGGGGTTTGATTCCACCAGCAGTCACATGTTGAAGTGTCCCTGACACTGAACCTCTCATTGCCACCAATGTGTCCCATCAGTGTATGAATGTGATCTAAAGCCCTGATTAGTCGCTATAGAATGATTTGTTCCATTAGCTTCGTAGAGATCTGGAGTGCTGCATGAATGTGTGTGTGGAGCTAAATGAGGGCACAGATTGTGTTGTAAGCACTTTTGAGTATCTTTATTAGATAGAAAGGTGCTGTATAAGTACAATCCATTTACAATTTACCATTTGACATTAAGCACGGGCCAGGATGAGATTCTGATAGATTGATAACCTTGACCCAAAATAGCACCGTTTCATGCACAGGCGCTTAGAAATGCATCATAAGATTTATTTGCTTGTTTTTAAAAAAATATATATATATAAAATAAAAATTAGCAATTACTATTACGTTTGCTGCCTATATGGTATTACCTATTGTGTAATATTGAACATTTATAGGCAAATAGTTAATTAGGAAACAAAAGGTTTTGTTAAATTTGATATTTATTTTAATGCAGGGAGACTGAGAGACCAAGACTCTGCTTAAAAATCACAATTTAAACAAATTTGCAAACAGCACTTTCATTTATTTATAGCAGTTTTTATATAAATAGCAACAAGACTGAAATTGTAAGTCACAGGTGTTGAAAATAAATTCAAAATTGTAATTTATTTTAAATATAGCTGAAACACCCGAGTCAACAAGACCTTTTTTCCTCAGGGTATATTCTTTTATTTGTGCTACAAATGCTTTTTTTTTTTCTTGTTCGAGCCAATTAATGCACCTCTGTCATTTCCCAATGACAATGAAATGAAGTGAATACCCTCAAAAACAAACAAACAACAAAACCTCATCAGTTGCAGTCATCGGGTGGTAATTGACACAAACACGAACAGATTCCCTGCACAGCTGACACAATGCATTATGAGCATAAGTTGTGTGTGTGTGTGTGTGTGTGTGTGTGTGTTCGGGGTGGAAGACACTGCTTCATTTTTATTGTTGTTATGCAGTAATGCAAGTCACTGTCAGAGCCAGAGTGGCAGCCTGAATTGCCTCTGCTGGATAAACACTCCCAGCATGCACTGCTTTGCCTCTGTGTGCGCAATGCTGCATTGGCAGCCTCTTGGAAGGATTCTGAGGTGTTTCAGTTCAGATGGAAGTATGTGTGTGCATGTCTGTGTGTGTGCATGTGTGTGTTGAATGATAATCCTTCCAGGACCAGAACTGCTTCAGTCTGCACCAGATTGACAGGTGGCAGATGAGCTGCAGACTGAGCTAAATGACATCTTAGTTGTTCTGCAAAATCATGATTTTACATTTTGAGCTTAATTATATGATATATTAAAAAAATAGGCTTACTTTTGAGGGAAAACTACTACAAAAACAAAACAAAATGCGCTTTAGAGAACAAGGAGAAGTAGAGCCTGCGTCCACTGGGCAGAGCTTGTTCCATGATTCATAACACAAAGAGAGAAAGGATGAGAAAAGGAATGTGCACTGTGCTGCAATGCTACTCAGTCAGAACCACAATCCCAGAACTATGTGGAATGTGTCCTCTGACTGCCAGTGACTGAAGCCTACACTCGCTCAACAACTGCAGTACACAGTCAGTGGTCGTGTACTGTCACTCCTAATCAAAATCAAGCGCAGACCATAACACAGGTACAGGCAGAGGAAGACAAGAGGAGGAGGGAGCAGGAGACCAGAGCAGCATTTCCATCTGAAGGCTGAGAAACTGCAAAGATAGACCCTCATTCTCACACCTTCAACCAAATGCACATGAATACTGTCTACATTTTGGCATAATTTTAGTTATAAATACAAATGCTAGGTTTTATTCAAGCAGCGGAGGAGAGATGAACCTAGAACAGATTAATCCAGCCCTAATAAGATCAGAATCAGAATAAGCTTTATTATCATTGTACCGGGATACATTGAAATTATGTTCGTACAGTCGTCCGAAAGATGAGCGGAGTGCACGTTGCTGCTGCTAAAAAGTGTGGCCCCTTATTCTTTATCACAATACTTTTAGACAGAAAAAGGGTAAGAACCATAAGGATAGATAGTGGTATTACAAAAAAGATCTCCACATCTTGTTCTATCAGGACACAATTTGAAACATCATAAAACTCTACCAGCAAACACATTTATAAATATGATTACATGTGCATTTGACATCAAGATGTTGAGATTTGTCCATGACCACTTTCAGATAGGCCACAGTCCTGATGATGTTGTTCAGCCAGCAGTTCTGATAAGCCTGCATAGAAGCTCCTGGGGGGGGATAGACAAAGCTTTGTCCCTAGTTACCCTTATCCCAGGAGAAATTTGATAGTCGGCTCATATCCTAGGCCAAACGGGGGAGTCAGATTCAGATAAGCC
>JARVLU010001462.1:19870393-19886666 GCA_031762415.1 Simpsonichthys santanae
TGTGTGTGTGTGTGTGTGTTTGTGTGTGTGTGTGTGTGTGTGTGTGTGTGTGTGTGTGTGTGTGTGTGTGTGTGTGTCTGTGTGTGTGTGTAAGAGAGAGAGGACTGCAGTCTTCCTCTGAAGTTTGGATTTTTTTTTTTATTCTTCTCCACCACCAAAGCTGAAGGCAGAGCAATAATGATTTTGTCTGTGTGTTCATGGATCACTGAACGGATCAGAAAAGTAACCACTGGAGCTACATCTTTAACATCTTTAACATCTTTAACTGATTAACATCTGGAGTCAACCCAATTCAAGATGGCTGCCACACCAATGCAATCTCGGCGAACACAAACTATAACTCAGCTATTTTTGCAGCTACTCAGCTCAAATGTGTTGGCAGCTGAGACTAACCTCTACGACGAGAGCATGCATTGTTAAAGCTTTGGCATTATCTACTGTCTCTGTTAGCGAAATATCTCAGAAATCACTTGCTGGATTTTTCATGAAACTTACAGAAAGTAATCGCTGGATGCGCGTCTACAACTGGTAAACTTTTCGAGTCAACCCAAATTAGGAGGTCCACTAAAAGTAACCATAAAAATGCTATACTGTACTTCAGTGAAATTTACAGATGTTGAACAAAAATCAGATCAGATAAGATCACACAAAACATTGTGCATGTTATTTTAAAGGTTTTACCAAAATGGCTACACTCTGTCATTCCTCAACATAAGATGATCTTAATCTGAAGTTTTGTTAGTTTTGAAATGCTGGGCCTTCATTTTTATTTATTTATGGCCTATAATATTTGTATTTGCAGCACAAATAGAATAATATCCAGTTTCTTTCTGAAGTTGTACTTACCGTATTTTTCAGACTACGAGGCGCACTGAAAATCCTTTAATTTTCTCAAAAATCGACAGTGAGCCTTATGTGTTAATTCTGGTTATGCTTACTGGCTTCAAACCAATTTTATGTGGTTATTGTGAAAGAATTGAATAAAGTTTGACTTATCTGTTTCGTTTCGCTTATTGCGGCTAATAATCCGGTGCGCCTTATAGACAGAAAAATACGGCATAATAGCTTTGTCTCCACATCTGAGCTGAGTGGCTCTGAAGGAGGGAAAGAGATTAGATAAAAAGAAAGCAAACACACTTTTATCAATAGAATAAACTGGTACACATTCTGTTTTCTGAAGGTGGGAACTTCACATTATAAAAGACGGCGTGCTTTAAAAACAAAACGACTGATAATAAAAGCCTCAAAGTTGGACCCAAACATTGCCATAAATTCAGAAAGAGTAAAAGTCTCCGATGAGTGAGGCGAATAAACATATTTTTCCCCCTCTCTGTTGCTGTTGTGGTGCAGGAGCCAGTTTCTGTGAGACGTCGCCTCCCCGCCTCAGCCTGAGTCATGTCTGAAAAACAAGGAGGGCACAGAGGAGCTTTTGTAGCTCTCAGTTGCAACAAGTGCCCACATCTGACAAACTTGTCTTATCTGGGCAAAGAAAAGTATTTCTCCTCTCATGAGCGCATCCAGTTCTAGTGTGAAGATACTGAGAACAATGAGCTGATTGCGTTAGTTAGCTGTGTCATCTGAGCACACATATGACATACAAACAGCACTGACAACATGTGTTCGATGGGCCTGTTACCACACGGATCTCAAAGACCACAGCAGCTTGTTGTGATCAACTCTCGTTATGGATTTTCCTCCTCGCTCAGCGATCAGAACCACTCAGTCGTCATTTATTCGTTCAGACGTCACAAGCTTGAGCTGAAAACAATTCCGTGCTCATCAGGAGATTAAACTGGTTATTGCAGTTTTGGCTCATAGATACATTTTGTTTCCAGTTGATGGACGTGTCACAAACTGAATCGAACTAAAAGAGGCCTGGCTATTGAAGAGATTGTGACCGTTGTGTGTCGAGATGTGATTTTAACGGTGAGAGCATGGGACCAAATAAAAGACCTTTGCTTTGAAAATACAGTGTGAGTGCTGAGCAGTGATTTACTGATGATTACTGGTGATTTTATTGGCTGTAGAAGCTGAAGCTCAAATGCTAAACACAAAAGAAGCACAACGCTAAAGCTGAAGAAGAAAACAGAACACTAGCTAAATGGAACAAAACAGTAGCTAAAAGTTTTTTTTTTAAAGCAAAACATTGGTTAAAAAAGGAAGACTTCTGCTTACAAGCTAAAAGGAAGAGACCACTAGCTAAAGGTGAACCAATTGTAGCTACAAAGTAAAAAAAATAAAAATAAGAAAAAAGCTAAAAGTTAGCTAAAAAAGAACAATAGCTAAAAGGAATAAAACAGTAGCTAAAAGTTTTTTTTTTAAAGATCTATTAAATGACAAAGCGTTGTATTTGTTGTACAAGTCAATCATTGTTCCACATTTAATTTATTGTATTGATGTTTGGGGAAAAGCATGTAAAACTATTACAAAGCCTATTTTTATTTTACAGAAAAGAGCTGTAAGGATTATTGCAAGAAAACATTACTGTCATCCATCAAGTATATTATTTTTTCAATTGAAATTACTGAAGTTCCATAATTTGGTAAATTACAATATCTTAATAGTAATGTATAAAGCTCAGAACAACACATTACCTTTAAATATTCAAATGCATTTTGTTAAAAGACTAAGCTGTTACAATCTAAAGGGAACTAATATATAAAGTCACAGAACCAGTTTGAAGGGACGGTCTACCTCAATCCAGGGAATTGGATTATGGAATGACTTGGAGTATGATATAAAAAAGCAATGTCAATGTTTGTGTTTAAGAAAATGATATAAAATGAATTGTTAAAGAAATATAAATGAAGTAGTTGAAAATATAATGTACTAGAATTGGAAAATTGAGATGAGTTATTCATTTTGTTTTGTTACTTGTAGATAATTATTGTTTGAATTGATTGTTTCAAAAAGGGGCAGATATAATACGATTTTTTTTCTTCTTTCTGCTGCCTTTCATTTTATATTTTGTTTTCATAAATTCATGTGATTGTTGTCTATTTATTTTTATAAAATGAATAAATAAAATAAAATAAAAAATGAGAATAATAATAAAAGCAAAACATTAGTTAAAAAGGAAGAGCTCTAGCCAAAAGGAAGAGAACACTAGCTAATACTAAAACAAATGGTAGCTACATGGTAAAAAAGCTAAAGGTTGATTTAAAAAAAGATCACTAACTAAAAGCTCAAATGAACAGAACACTAGCTAAAACCAAAAAAGGAAAGAACACAATCTAAAAGGAAAAATATGACATCCACAAGGTAAAACAAGCAAAACCTTAGCTAAAAGAAGAACACTAACGAAAAGCTAAAATAAAAAGAACTCTAGGTAAAAGCTAAAAGGAACAGAACACCAGCAATAATAATAATAATAATAATAATAATAATAATAATAAAATAAAAATAAAATAAATAAATAAACAATCCCTAAAGGGAATGGACAGTAGCTAAGAGTCATTCACAACAAGTAGTCTGAGTTTCAACCATTACACTGTATCTTTGTCATTAACTGTTGATGTCAGCTCTGTTTGTCTGTTAGCAAAATATGCCACAAACCAGTGCACAGATTTTAGCCAAACTCTCACAAAGTAATCATCGGATGTATATCGGCAACTCATTCACTTTTAAAGTCGCTTAAAAAAAACCTGGCTGCCACAGCTAATCAACATCAGCCAAAACAAAAACAAACAAAAAAATGGCTCTAATTTGGTCTGTTTTACACATATTATAATAAAACATAAGATAAAATGATGATACTCCTTGTACATCATTTGAGATCACTGCCTGAGATCACACAAAATGTTGTGGATATGGTTAACTCCAGCCCTTTTGATCATTATTGGACCATCTTAGTTTCTCTCAGTTTCACATGCAATTCATTTTTATGCCCTTCTAGCTGCAGTTCTGTTGTTTCTTCACTTAGAAAAGTGTCTTTTGTTCTTGCAAATGACCTCGCAGCAACACAAATGTGAAAGTTACATTTATGGCAACATCCCTGTTTTTATGCACCGTTCAGCCAAAGATTTACAGTCAGTTCAACTATTGCAACAAAAGAGTGAGGTCAATAAATAAAACTCTTGCATGTAATTAGAAACAGTGACTTTATGTCAAAGCTTTTATGGAGATGTTTATGCTCTGAATCCCTACAGGCGATGCTCTCTGATTCACCTAAAGCTTATTCGTGTTATTATTTCTCAATTTCAGGCTACACCCAGAAATATGACTCAAATGCATGAGGACAGAATTTCAGAAAAGCAGAGTTTGTATTGTTTGCAGAACTCACCACAGCTCTGTCCAACAGTGCAGTCATGGTGAATGTGCCCCAACCTGGAATATGCTTTATTCCAGCACAGGTTATGGACAACAAGCTAAAAACAACTTTTATTACTATAACACAAACCTTTCTGCGTCAGAGTAATAGAAGGCTGAAAGAATGCCCCTTCATTGATTATTGTACATGTCAGACGTGATCAATCAAACAAGTGTACAGAGATGCTTCTGGTGCGAGATGGAAAAAAACCACCTCACTTTGAACATCTGTGTCATCATCATCTGCCTTCCACGGTTACTTTGTTAACTTAGCCCTGTATTTAAAAACTATTGTTAATGACAGTTTCCAGGATAATTGAGGATTTTGCACAAAATTAGGATTTATACATCCACATACTGGCAGGAAGCCGCACTTGACCCATCTTTGAAGGAATCATACGGATAAAGACCCACTCGGTGGATCACAGATTTCCTGATTAAAGCTGCGCATCAAGACGCGTCCCCGCTTCTCTGCAGCGGAGCAACAGATGAAGGGATGAAGGGATGAAGAGATGAAGAGATGAAGGGATGAAACACATGATCACTAAAAAGACAAAGACCGCATTAGTAAATTATAGCGGACGGACTGAATGCGCCAGGAGTTTCAAGAGCGCGCACTTGTTGCGCCACTGAAACTTGCGTCACTGATGATGATGAACACTTTGATTTAAAAAAGGAGCTGCAGTTTAAGTCCCCCACAGTAGAAAATGAACCGTGGTTATTCATTACACGCATTACATTTATTTTGTGCCAACTGTGAAAAATATGCGACCATGCACAGCAACATATTTCCATTTTTAGAGAAAATAATGTAAAAAGCAAAAAAAAAAAAAAAAAAAAAAAAAAAAAAAAAAAAAAAAAAAAAAAAAAAAAAAAAAAAAAAAGCTGCAGCACTTTCAGACAGTGTAAAGAAGACAAGTCTATTCATCTATTATCATTTTTTTCAACAATTAATACTTGTTCTTCTCACTTAATGCTCATGCAAACGTGCCCAAACCACACCTGACACCACCTGGCAACAGGTGAAAGTTAAATACTAGAACATTCTGCAGACTGATAACGTGCAGCTGATGATGTGCACTACAGCACAGACGACATGTGTAAATGAACTTTGGACCTGATTGTCTGGACTGATTTTGATCCTTACACACCCATTTATAATTATCTCTACAGCAGAAGATAAGCAGGATACTCAATCAACCTCTACATCAATAGACAGCAGGACACCATGTGGTAATCCTAAATGATTATCACAGAAATCCATAAAAATATTTCCATTATTATTATTTCTACTATTAGGATTGGGTTTTGTTTTAAACAGTAATTTAATGTCAGTGTGATAGTAGTTATTTAAACGGTGATATTTTAAGGCAAAGTAATAAGAATGAGGCAAATATGTGCATAAAAACATTGAATGATTGTATGAAACACACTGGTTTATGATTGAATTGACCACCGGCTGCTCAGACTATAACAGATTATAATTAAGATTCACTTTTAGCCTGGTTGGGACCAGGCTATTTTCAGAGGATTATTCACCAAGGAAACATATGTGCCTCCTCCTTTGTGCAACCAAATCAAGGATGCATTCATCCAGTATGACATGATAATCCCAGTTGAATCTCCTACTTTTTAGCAACGAGTCACTGGTTACATTTAGTATAATTAAATACAGTATGTGATGCGAGTCTGTCTTGGCACTGGCCTTCACTGTCACCCACATCACCATTAGCAAAGGTCCTGAAATTTAACATTGGTCATGTGTTTGACATGTGTTTGACATGTGTTTGACATGTTCCACATTCAGTAGTTTTCATGCATGTAACCTCCAAACAGTCACGTGATGGTCTAAAAGCTTTGCCACTGTAGAAATGGTGTACGAAAATTATCAAGATAATCAGATTTTATAGCTACTGTTAATTTTGAATGTTAAAAAAAAAAAAACTTTGAGCTGATGTTTTGTCAAATAGTTATTAGGCACCACATGAATAAGATGGGGGTGGGCAGATTTGAACTTACAGCAGCAAGGGAAGAGCTACATGCATAAATAATAATAATAATAATAATAATAATAATAATAATAATAATAATAATAATAAAATAAAAAATCAAAGTTTTTATTGTTTATTCACAAAAATGTCCCATTTGTTTCAGTGGAGTGGCAGGACTTAAAATTTGCACTCCACTCAGCCTTGTAGGCGCTTGTCTGCTGTGACTTCAACTTCCAGCTTCCAGTCTCTATTATAGATTATCCTAATGATCCATCTACAGTCAGTCCTAACATGTACTCTCTCAGAGGACTTGTACGATCCTCAGCACAATTAACACGACACAGTACAGCTAGGACTTAGAATTTATACAAAACTGTCACAAATATGTCTGCAAACCTAAAACAGTGCCAAATCTGAACTAAGGGCCATCTATTTGGTTTAAATGTTGAAAAATGACAGTTCTGACAATCCTTATTTTAAAACAAATAAACTGAAGAGAAAAAAGTTACCGTATTTTCCAATGTATAAGTAACTCCAGAGTATAAGTTGCATCAGTCAAAAAAAAAAAAGCATCACAAAGAGGAATTAAAATAAATAAATAAATAAATATAAGTTGTTTCGAAGTATAAGTCACATTTATTATGTGTTACCGCTAACCCGTCGTGTTTATTATGCATTTATCTAATGGTCAAAACAGCTTCATTTTGCCTGTGCGGCACGGCGCCATCCATCCATCCATTGTGGCTGGAGCCACTAGCTTTTCAACGTTCCTCCGCCTGCACGAGTGAAGCGAGTGTGCACGGGAGGACTTGCTGTTGCAGTTCTTCGAAATTTAAAGCGTCAGTCAAAAATTGTGTTATGAATATGGAAAAAAAACAAGTACAGTATATAAGTTGCTTCGGCATAAAAGTCACAGGACTGACAAATCTATGCAAAAAACCTTGAGACTTATACACTGGAAATTATGGTAATTATATTTTCATGGACAATGGTAAATTAGAAAATCTAAATTTTGGTTACCAGTAATAAAAACCACCTTTCATTTCAGCAACATTTACTGGCTTTTTTTTAATAGACTGTCCACTGTCTTAAACTTGTCATTCAAGGAGATCGGTGTCTTTCATCTGTCAACAATATTGAAAGTTGCTCATTTCTGAAGTGAGAACAGAAAGTGTTGCAGCCTGATGGTGACGTCCAGCTACTTCAATCAGTGCATCCTTTCAAAATCTTGAACAGTAAATAAAAAAAAAAAAAAAAAAACTTCAACAGAAATGTTGCTACATCAGTCTTAAATTCTGATTAGTCTCTATATTCATACTCTTTCCACTTTTAACTTTCTTTGCTTTGAGGCAGTGATTCAAATGGGCAGTTTAAAGAGCTCGTCGGTCTGTTTGGACACTTCTAGTGTAATTAGCAGGAGATGGTGGGGACTTTGTTAGCCCAGTGGTCTTTGAAGTCCAAAAATGTGGAAGAAGTTTTCTGATTGGATTAAAAGAGGAGAGAGATGAGGAAATGAAAGTAATTTGTTTTGGATGAGATTACTGGAGCTAAACGTGATGGATGTGTTAAATGCTTTCAGTCATTCTTCTAGCTACTTTAGAGCAGTACACAGATAAATGTTTCTGTTGAGAAAGAGCAACTTATAATCTGCAGCTAAAGCCAAATGTTAGATTTAGTCCACTAAAAAGAAAATTAATGCATTAAATTTTTTTTTAGCTATTCAGTTTATTTAAAGAGCCTTTTAACTTAAATTGCACCTAAACAAACTTGACAGAAGTCACTTTTCAGGTCTGTTACTTCTAGTTTAAACTGGATATTATTAAATCTATTTAGCTCCATTTTTGTTATAAAACTTTATCCAACTGCATTAAAGTTTTAAATGTTTTGCACATCTTGAGGAAGTTTTTTTTTTTTTTTTTTGGGTGGGTGTCCAGAAGTGGCCGAAATATTTTACGATGCCACTAAAACATTGTTTCATTTGGTTTTATTACCAAGTGCCATATAGCAAACACATTGATTTATTATGTGCCAACCATGCTCATTGTTGGCAGATTAGGATTAAAAAAAAACTTTTAGGATAAGTGTAATGATGCTTAACAGATTTCATAATTTTGATTCAGAGAATGCAACGAGACCCGTTTTCTTGTGTCCTTGGCAGTTTGGGGTCCACTTAGGTAAACCTTAATCAGCCAAATCAAAACCAGAAAGCTGAACTCGCACTGAGGAGAAACCTCAAACGTTTGTAAATGTTTCTAGGAACTGAGGCACAGTGTCTCTGCCAGATGTTTTAGGTCATTGTTTAACATCTGTAACCAGTTTAAGGGAGGTTAGGAACAATTATTCCAACATTAAAGTGAAAAAACTAACACTGGATTTGTGTGACATTGTCCCCAAATAACCTGGCATGCAGTCTTCTGTAAATGACTGTTTTCTTACATCATCTTATGGGACGGACGACAACAGCCATCATCAGCTGATATTTTCTTGTCAAAGTCGATGGCTTCATTCACTGACGGGGCGTTCTCACAAGCCACTGTTATCTCTGCTCCTCCAGATAGGAGATGTCTGAGAGCGTCCTGCTCCTCTCTGACTCCTGTCTGCATCACTGCCTGGCAGTCACAAGTACACCAGCAGGCTGCACTCACTGCTTTATCTCAAACCAGATTTACCAAAATGACTGCACCCACCCACGAGGAAATTCATGTTCCCCAACAAGAGACTGCATGAGAGGCTGGTTGGGACACTCATCTGTGAGCCGATTATCAGGAGTTCGCCTACAAGTGTCACTCTTTAGCTGAATCCCACACAGACTGACAAGATGTGTGGGACTGGCCGTCCCCTCAAACGGCTTCAAAACCCAGTGCAGCATTTAAAATTTAAACGTAATAAATTGAATCTTATAGATGGTAAAGAAAAAGCTGGGCGTCAGTGAGCTCATGATGTGGTCACAAAGTATGGCTTGCATTAGATCAGCGATTACTATCAAAAAGTCCATAACATGATCTTGCATAAGAACCTGGTTCAGTTTATCACAAGGTAAACGTTAACTTGCTATAGTTATCCAACAACCTCTTCAAGAGTGAATCATGTAAAGATGAACACCAACTGTGAGGTAATAAAGGCTATAGGACAATACTTGAAGTGATAGCTCAAAATTTGTTTGTGAAGTGAAACGCTGTAGAAAAGTTTTAATCAGTCTGATTTACTACAACCTAATTGTTGGAAATATCTCCGTATATTTATCTCCATGTATCACATATCTCCTTGTCTGGAAAAATAAGGTTAAGTTCTGTCCAGAGCTAAAGGGCTAGTCCAGTCTGGATGAAAACCAAAGTCAATTGCTGCCATTTTAAAACTACAGTACTTCAATTGCTAAATTTTCTAGCGGTTTATGTGAATGCTATTTTACAAACCTTTACATAGAAATCATAATATTGATCAAAATAATTGTGGAATTCAAAAGTTTGCAAACTCAAGTAGCAGCAGCAGAAGCTAGTCTTGCCACTTCTGGTAAAAATAGTAGAGTAACAGTAAATGTTACTAATAAGGGTAAGGGTTTATAAAAAAAAATAAAAAAATAAAAGTGTTTGTATGAATCACTAAATGTTTGAAAGTGCAGCTGTTTTATAGCAGCAGCAATTTACTTTAGTCTTGGCCCTGCTTTAATCAGCCATTAGCATTCTGTCCAAAGAACTACATACAACAGGTAAGATATTGATTGTTCATAACCTTTTTACAAAATTCAATTTCCATTGATTCATGTAAAACCAAGTGCGGCAAGAAGTCCTACATGAATAGTTTGCACAATCAAGTGCAATAAAGCTTAACAAAAGATTTATTTCCAACATATATCTTGGTTCTTTAGTCACTGATTACACTTTCCTATGTACATCAACACAACAGATAGATGACTGCAAAAAACAAACAAAAACAAAAAAAACTGTTGATGACAAAACAGCTTTTAAAACAAACAACAAAAAAAGTTTTATTAATAAATAGCTGAAAATTGGCTGACTTTAAAAGTTAGTTGCTCTTTAAAGTGTGAACTAAAGGACGACCAGACACCTGTAGAGCTACAAATACTTTGTTTGCAGTCAAATATAATCTGCGTGTTTGTATTATGTGATGATACACTGAGCAGGACCAATTATAAGTTAAACTGTAAATTTCTTGAAATTCTGGACCTTTATGGGGTCCTTTTTGTGAAGAACTTCTTGTGACCAATTAAAAATAAATCCTGAATGTTTAGGGAAATTTTTATCAATTGATCCCACAAATAGCAGATAACAGATAAGGGTTGCCTCCCTTCCCTACCCACATGGATCAGGAGTAAACATTTCATATAGAAAAGCGCAGACAAAAGCCTGGTCGTCTGTGGAGGGGTCTAGACACACTGGGACTACACGTTCACCCCATCTTCTCAGACACATTTCGTCTCTCCGTGGCAACTGTTTGTGAAAACATTTCAGTTAGCTGACAGCCAAATGGAGGTCGTCTTGTGTGTCTGGGATCATACGGTCCAGTTCTCATTTTCTGTCCATTTCTTCAATGTTCCCATTTGTGCTGGTCTTTGGACGCTACTGTAGAAACAGTATGCTGAAAGCCATGATGACGCAGCAGCAAGCCACCCAGGGACTCTTCCGCTCACCTGAAGGAAGTCAAATTCAAGACTGTTATTTTAAAACACACTGACAAAGGAAAGTATTTGCATTTGTAATATAAAAAAATTGGGGTATTAATAGGCTCACCTATTCTGGCACATTTCCAGAAAATTCCTAGGAGCCTATGAGAAAAAAAAAAAAAACAGACAGAAAAATAAAAAACGAGCATCTAAATTTTCAGAAGATTATATTGTCCTCGTCTTAAAAATTGTTCCAAAAATTCAATAAAAATGATTCAAAGCAAACAAAAGGGAACAAATTAAAATAATAAATAAATAAATAAAAATCACTCCATCTGCCACAGTCCTTCTTGTGTGTTTGGCTAACTCGCTTCTCCAGTGGTGCGTGAGGGAGACGAGTTTATCTGTGGCTGTTTATGGACCGGGCCAGAAGTTAATAATGGAGTTTGCACATCCATAAATAAGCTTGTACAGTAATGATGTAAATTAGACCTTTTGCTACTACAATCACTTCAATAAGATGTTTTCTTGTGGAAAGGCTGCTTTTCTGTACATTTATCAGCCATAACATTACAACCACTCCCCTAATATACTGTGCTGTACTTGGATTCATACTCCAAAAGTGAAGAAATTTGCTCTCGCTTACATAGTTGTGGGAGGTTCTTTCCTGCAAGAACACTATCCTCCATACGAAACTGCAGTGCAGAACTCATAAGAAGCTCTCCCTGTTTCCTGCAGTGCTGCAATATGTCTCTCTGCCTGGGTCTCCACTCTTTATTATACAGACAAAGTACATGCCGTTTGGCATTTGCAAATTTGTCACAAAGAGACCCCATCAGGTGGTGCACAAACAGCAAATATAGGGAGGGGGCGGCGGGGGTTCCTACACTGCCCAGCTGAGAATACTCCCTCCTGTCCAGCGTGGCTTCCCCAAGTTCTTTATCATTTGACTGTCTTTGTGAGTTTTGCTGGAACTGTTGTAAAGATGGCTGCATTTTCTAATGGCTTCAGCCAGTCATTGAAAGGACATGACATCATTGCAGTTCACCAGCTTTTCACATAAATATATTGTATCTTGTTAGACTTTTTACTTTGTCTATCATTTGATAATTATATTGTTCTTTTCTATACTTGTATACTATTACTTCTGTACTTGGTAATATACCCCTGGCAGGCAATTGTTTGTAATGTGGATAAAGTTTTGCAATTAAAAAAAAAGTAAATAAATAAATAAATACACCCATTAAACAACAGTTGACGCATACCCATCACTGAAAAAGTTCTGCTCGTACCTTGTGGCAAGAACGAGTTCTCGGAGCTCACGTAAGAACAAAATGGTGTAAATTTTGTCACGCAACTTTGTTAGTGAGAGCAGATTTCTTCACTTCTTACAAAGTATGAATCTAGCTCAAGTCCAGTGTTTCCCTTAGGTTACTCGTCTCGTCAGCATTTGTCAAGGGGTGGGTGCGTGGGATGTTAGTGGAGGGTTAGCAGAGCATTATGTTAGTACTGCAGGTGCTGGCATTTGTCGATGGTGGGGAGTAGGCGTTGTACTGAAGCGTTACGGTGCAAATGCTAGGTCTGAGCTGAGCTGCTACAATCTCCACTCTCCGTCCGGAAGTAGCGGAGCTGTTTGCCGTGGGAAGTGGGGGATTTTGTAGACGTGACGCCCAGAATGGATGATGGTAGAGGAAACGCTGCATCTGTTGCTGTTAAAGTCATGGATTCTCAAAGGTCCACTGTGGTATCTGGAACTAAGTTATCTGTATGAGAAACTAAGTTCTGGAAGTTAAAAAAGAAACTCTCCAAGGATCCGACTTGTTGATCCAGATGTTTAATTGGTGCCAAAATAACAAACAAACAAAAAAAAAAAATAATTTCACCCACAAGTTTTTCTGGTGATATAACTGGTTAGACTGTGTTTATAAGTCTAACTATAAAAAAATAAATAAATTAATTAATTAATTAAAAAAACAATCAACGAGACCAAAATAACAGCTTCTTTAATGTTAGTGTCTAGATCTGTGTCTGATCATACCCGGTCTTATTTTTGTCCAGCAGGCTGGGAGCCAGCGCTCTGATGTAGGCACAGGTACAGATCAGCAGGAGTATCACAGTTAGCAGTGACTGGAAGTTGAAAATGGCCGACTGTAAGATAAAACAGAAAGACATGCTTCGTAAAAAAAAAAAAAAAAAAAAAGTTCAGTTCTGCTTATTAGCACTGTATCGCAAAAATTTAAAAACATCAAGCCCATTGATATATCTGTTGTACTTTCTTCTCAGCTGTGTCACATAAAGAGATGGGGAAATAAGAAAAAAGAGTTCATTCATAAACATCACAAAGTCTGCCAGTGTTGTCATTTCACAAGTATAAAGTTCAGCAGTCAACCGTTCAATTAATGGTTGTAAGGAATAAAGAAACTGACTCTCTCATAGACTAAACGATCAACAAATATTAGTAAATTTGCTCCTAATTTTGATAATATTATACATTTTAAGCTCATAATTTTGACTATTATGATATTAGGACTACAAGCTCTAACGTGTTGGTAAATATTTGATACATTGACAGTTTTAGGTTATAAATGTAAAACAAAAACGTACAGCTTCTTATTTTTTGTCACTCCAGGCTAATGTTATTATATGAAGATTACCCCAAAATCATAGACCATACCAATACAACTTTCTAAGTTACACCAATGTAAAGCTTAGCTGGATAATAGTTTTCAACAATGACAAAAAACAAACAAAAAAACAAAACAAGGATGCACACACTTTTCCACATTTTCTTTTTGTTAAAATCGTGTAATCTTAATACAACTTGGCGTTTGTGCCTTTTAATGTACATATATAGCACCATGTAACGGATACTGATCGTGTTTTTTTTCTTCAGCTAAGATCCACAATCACCTGAACAGTAAGATTTAGTGATGTTGAGAGTTGTTTGACAGTCTGGCAGAAAATTTATGACACAAATCTAACATCTTTTGACACAAACTACATGCAAATAACAAATGTAGAAAATGTTTATTAACTGCATTTATTACTGCTACATATTACCTTTTTGTTCCACAATAATAACATCCTAAATTGAATCAAACTTGTTAGTCCTTAAAAGCCTGTGATAAACTTATTTCAATAACACTAAACTGCTTTGGACAAAAGTATATCAAATAAGGCAACAAATTCACACAAAGGAAGATTGTGGCTTTTGTTACACATGCTAAAATAATAGCTAATCCAGCCCACTGGTGGATTATTTTAGATGGATTGAAATGTTCTTGCAGAGGAAAACAAAGCAGGAAACGGCAGCAATACTACAGTCTTATAAATTAATTAAAAAAACAGCACAGTCTTATCGTGACAATCTGACAAATGCATAAAAAACACGACAGATGAATAACTTTTTTCTTGCTTTGTTGTTGGCGTGTTACACAAATTATAAACATCTTCTCAATACTTGAACATCACTTAAATTATTACCTTTTACGTGTAGGCAGTGTTGAACCAGATCAGATGTTTGTTTCCTAAGCCCCATGTTGCAACGTGGCACACTACATTAACATATCACGGTTTTCTACCATTTAGTTTTTTACTAGTACGTCCTTGTTAACAAACAGCTTATGCTAAGATACTAAAATTAATTTAGGAGATGAAACAGATGCATTATGCAATGAGTCTTGAGAACAACCCTTCCATAGAAAGCGCTAATATTAGCCTATTAGCATGAAGTTAGCTCAGTGCTTTAGCATTAACGACCACCGCTACCAAACATCAGCGCTGGTTGTTGTCACAGTTTTATACAGACAAGAATTGTATTTGGAAATATGTCACAGATGATGCAATGAAAAGACGTGACATACTGATAACAAACTTACCATTTTTTGATAGAAATCAAAGCCACATCACACTTCCTGCTCTCAGAAATTTACGTAACGTACCCCCAATGAAGGGTTACGTGACGTAAGCACGCACTGCGTCGTAAACTGTTGCTGAGTGGCTGAAAGCAAAGCCCACAACATACGAGCTGTCACTTGGATAAGAGCTAAAAACTGCCTCGTTTGGACATCTCATCAATTATCTGATAGAGTGACGTAAGTTTTGTTTAGGAAAATGTTGTATTTGGCTTGTTTACATAAAAAATATAAATGAATGTCAAGATAAACCACAGCAAAGTTCAGAGAGCACGAGAGCACGGCTCTCCGTGTTTGGCAAGCCGTTTGAGCATTTATTCGATGTCCTTGAACGGAAATCCCTTTCTCCTACTAACGTGCTCTATCTATATCGAGAGACAGCAGGCTCAACGTCCCCATTGTCTTTATCTGCGTTATTTGGACAATTGGTTGCTCAAGTTTGACATATTTTTGTACTAGTTTAACAAACAGGAAGACACTTTTCCAACCATTGGAACACTTGTCCAAGTAGTAGGAAGAAAGACCACTGTCTATTTCACCAAATGTTCAAACTAGGTGTCTTTTTATTTTACCTTATGGACATACAGACCAAAATGTAAGGGAATGTGTTGTAGTACTTAATCAGTAAAGATAAAAACACCAACATACTGTATGTGCTTGTATTTAGACTAGTGAACCCTTAAATGTTCATTAGTCAGACAAGTCAAACTAACTTTTGACAATTTTCTTTGATTCATTATTCAGAAGAAGCATGATAAAATGCTTATTTATGTTTGTATGTTGATTTGTTCAACACATCAAGTTTTATTTAAGTTTGAAAAGTTATATCTAGTCTAACTTTAGGCTAACATTAGGCTAATTGGTAACTCTAAATCGTCCCTAGGTGTGAGTGAGAGTGAATGGTTGTTTGTCTCGTTTGTCTCAATGTGGCCTTGTGATGAACTTGAGACCCGTCCTGGTACCCCACCTCTTGCTGGACATGGGCACCAGTGATCCCCATGACCTGAAAAGGAAGAAGCTGGTAAAGATAACGGATTAATATACATTCATTCAACCTTATTTAAACAGATAAATCACATTGAGCCTCGAAGACTCATTTACAAGTGAGATGTTTGGACAGACAATAAAAGTGGTGAAAAATGACACATAGGATTTGTAGATGGAAATTATATCTAAAAACAATTTGATTAAAAAGTTTTTTTTTAAACTTATGAGACCAATTTATAGTTTACCAGTTAGATCATTTTCAGGTAATTACTTGAAGCCTCGTCTGACCCTATTAGTATAAATGTCTAGCTAGTAGAGAGGAAGAACAAAATAATTGAGGAAAATTATGACAAATATGCAAAAATTTCACAAATGAATCTGATAATTCTCAATCAGGTCATCTGGACAGTTTCTTTTTAGTAGAAACGTTTCACCCTCACTCCAGAGGGCTT
>JARVLU010001462.1:19914232-19930236 GCA_031762415.1 Simpsonichthys santanae
TATTATCACAGGACCTCGGAGTTCAGCAAAATATAGTAGGTAATTTGCGGGGGAATTTTTACTTTACAAATTACTGACATGGCTGATTCGCACGGGATTAACAACACAGGCAATGTCTGTAATTACTACAGATAGCATGTGGTCCCTAGGTAAAACGAATCCCCTGCAAATAGGGTTTAAGATAATCACTTCTTTTTGGTGTGCTGTCGTAGAATTTAGGTTCTGATTGCTAAATAAATGTCAAATAAATAACTTTAGTGTGTACAGTATTCCCTCTTATTGTGCATGTTAGATTCCAACCCCCCACCTCCGCAGTCGCAATAAGTGAAAATCCGAGAAGTAGGGACGTTATATTTATTTTAGTATTTACATATATTTTAAGGCTTTAGAACCCTTTCCCACACTCTTGCAATGTTCTAAACTCTTACACCTATATCATTTTAACAACATACGTACATTACTGTAAATGTAGCTACTAAATTTTACCAGTTCATCCCCACTCAGAGCCCCAATAAGCTCCAGATACAGCGCCGGACCTTCAGTGGCGCATCCCCACTTGGAAGTCCTCGTGGACCAGCTACCAGTTCTCAAGATTCAGTGATGGGTCTGGAGGTCTGGTAGCCGGCCCACAAGGACTTGCAAGCGGGACGTGAACCGCCAAAGTCCTGGTGAGCTCCGGATGGAGCACTGGACCTTCGGCGGCATGTGTCCCACTCCGAAGTCCTCGTGAGCCGACTACCAGCTCTCAAGAGTCACTGGTGAGTCTGGAGGTCTGATTCTGCTCTGGTTCGGTGGGTTCCATGCTGCTTCTCTGCATTCGCTGGGCGCCAAAGTAACTGTAATAAGCACCAAACTTGTTCCAATCAGATCAAAACGTTCTCTCTTGTATTTCAGCAGAAGGAAATGGGGCTTCTAGGTGGAGCCCTGTTGGCTTCTGGGAAATGTGGTCATTATGAGCGGGAATACAGTGGAGGCTTATTGAGAGAAAACTACAAAACGGCGGCACCTGTCCAAAGTATTTTATTTTATCGTTAACTTTTTACTGTACAGTATCCAGTGCTGTCCCAATCACGTGAGTAATATTAAAGTTGACAATCATGTGTCCTGTACAATTTTTTATTTTTAAAAATATGTCAATGTGCACTGACAAACTGCAAAATAGCAAGTCTGCTAAAGTTGAACCGTGGAGTAGCGAGGGACTACTGTACTGTATTTAGACTTTTTAGCCAAGCAGTGTGAAACCATTCAGTTTTGAACTCCATGTATGTACATGTAAAACCTACATTTTTAACCTTTCATACCACCAGAATTCATTTCTTTGCACTTATTGCTTCTCCTTGAGATGAATTACACGAACCTCTGCAAAATGTCATGCATAAATAGTTCATCCTAACTCCAAGTGAAGTGTACAGCTGTCCAACACAACAAAAACTGTGTCAGCCAAGCAACAGCATCATGGAGACGCCTCATCTTCAAGCGTCATTTTGTCCTAGATTGTGAAAGCGAGTTGCACAAAAAGCAGAGCATTATTCTGCCGTCTGGTTTGCTTTAACTGTGATGATTACCAGCCACAGTTTCACTAGATTGTTCTTGTCTCTTGTCATAAATAACTTAAAGGTTAATCTCCTAATGATGCCATCTTTCCACAAACTCTCCAGTGCGCACTCGCTCCAGCGCTAGTGAAAACAGGCTCTTTATGCTCTCCATGCTTCATTAGAAACTTTTTTTTTTTTTTTGCAGCTGGTAACTTTGGGAACACGTCACAGAATCAGGACAATGTGTATGGAGGTAATTTCGCAAGAGTTTGACTTCACACCCTGAGCAGAAACGTTCCTGCCAAGCCCTTCATCCTCAGCTCTGTCTGTGTGAGACCAAAGAAAACGAGCTCACCACCAAAGAACCAAAGCTGGCTTTGCTTCTGCTTATTTGTCTCTCCTTGCTTTTTATTTCCTCCTGCTTTTCATTGTGAAAGTAAACTAAATGCCATCTTTTTCAATTCCACCCCCTAAATTATCCTTCTGCAGAAGATAATGTGAACTTCAGCTTAATTCTTGGACTTATCTGCCCTTTTATTTATCCATCTGAAGGGTAATTTCTCGAGAATTACGGTAATAAGCTTATGTTGTTCCTGTCCTCATTTCTCCAGCTCATCTTTAACTGTGGCCACCAGTGTCCTAAGGCCCCATCACTGATATCTCACTGAGCTGCAGCTGGTGCAAAACATTCCCTCACGATTTTTAGAAAATATGTGAGATTTCAGCTGAAGCCTCACCAAACTCTGTTTGGAACCGTTAAGTGGTCAGATTGTGAAAATTACAATTCATTTTCGTGTGTGCGGTTTGAAAAATCATGTTCTTGTCTGAGCACTTTATTTTGTTGCCCACCTCCACCCACTTCCTGCCTTGGCCTGCTTTATTCCCACCTCGGCAGCTGCCCCTACATTAATGACATAGTTGATGAGGCATCCGTTAGAAATGAAGATTTGGGAGTGGTGGCACAGAGGTTAGAGAAGGCAAGCCTGTGATTGGGAGGTTGTCGGTTCAAATCCTCTAACTGTTATAACATTTGTGTGGGAAATTTGAAGCACCCACATCTGCCTACACCCTCATTTGCCACACTCTTGGCCCTTGAGCAAGGCTTTTATCTCCCCTTCTGCTCACTCAGATGCCCTAGATGGCAGCCCTTTGCTCAACACATGCAGGCTGTGGTGGCTCGGTAGTCTGTGGTTCAGTGTGGTTTTAGACCTGGACTAATGCCTCCAATGTTTTTCTGTCCCATACAGGAGTTAAAATGGAGCTCTAGCCATCTGGAGATGACAGCTGATGCCAGCAGATGAGTTTGAGGCAAGTCCGCTATGCCCACAATGATTTCAAAAGAAAAGTTGTTGTGTAAACTTTTCAAAAGAGTTGAAATTTTAAAGGACGGCCTCTGCAAATCAACCGAGGACGTTAACCCCACGAAAGTCACAAGACATTCTGGAGCCATTCTGGAGACCCCCTCATGAATCCCATTTACCAACGCAGTGAGATAGGGCCTTTAATGTCACCACAGTTGTGTCTTCACACTAAAGGCCTGGACCAACTTGTTCAGGGTCTTTATCTGACCACTCTCTTTGGCTTTTAAACCCTCTCGTAATCTTTTGTCATTTTGATGATACTCTTTTGTCTGCTCCAGTCTACGGGTGGCAGCCTGGATTATCCTGCTGCAACGCGTTCTTGCTAGTTAAGTAATTCCCACAGGAATGTTTCACACTCTCTTCTACACCCCACATGAATGAGGTATTTTACAAAGAGAGAAAAGATGTCGGGGGCTCATTTTACAGATGAGTGCACAACAGCATGGTGAGATGGGAAAGGAAAGATTTGGAAACTAAATAGTTGAGTGGTTTTATTTAAAATAATGGTTTCAGGTTTGATTTAATATTACATGTTAATGAGATTTGTTTGGTACTTAGTTTTGTAACTTAAATTTGCTTGTACGGTAATTTTGTGTTTTAAAACTTGCACGTTTTGTTTTAATATTTTAGGAATTACAGAAACGTACTTGTTTAAAACCACTGGATGAACATGTGTTGTTGATATTAAAAATGTTTCATGAGATTTTTTTTTTTTTTTTTTTTTACGTGCAGAAACGTGACTTTGCCATATTGTTTCTTATTGCTTATTTGTCGCGTGATTCAAACTTTTCTGTACCAGTATTTTATTTTTATACAAAAATGTAGTCAATTGCTGACTGACTTAAAATTGTATATTTTTGTATTTTTTTTCATCATTAAATTGTATTTTCTTGTAAAAAAAAAAAAAACAACAACATTAAATTAAATTAAAAAAGCATAAATAAATGCATTTCCAAACTGAAATATTAATCATAGCTGAGCAGCAGCGTTCTGGACCAATGTCTGAGAGAGGACTGGCTGACTGTGAGGTAAAGAGCATTACAGCCGAGATGTGACGAATCTGATGTGCGAGGAACAATTTTACCTTTGCCTGAGGTGATTAAAAACTGGCCTCGACCACTGCTCCAATCTCTAAAGTCACTGTCCATTTTAAAATCTACCAGTAGATTAGAAACAAAGCTAAAGCAACACATTTTTAATAAACAGGTCATTTAGTCCCGATAAGCTTTAATTACACTGCATATTGATAAATAAGATGTACCAATGTTCAAATTTTTTTAAGTACTGTAATATGAGAAGGTTGTCTGATTTGACTATTTTTAAGTATTTGTCTGTTTATGAAAATTGTGTTTATGCGTGTGTTTGTGTGTGTGTGTGTGTGTGTGTGTGTTGTGCGTATTTGTCGGCTTATTAAAATATGAACTAGTGGACATATTTTATTGAAACTCTCCGAAAGGATTCATTAAATGCAAAATAAATGACTGTTAGGAGTTAATCCAATACAAGATGGCCGCCACAACCAACTGACCTTAGCCAACACAAAGATGGCCCAACAACTCTGTCAGTTCTACAGATATTGATCTAAAATTTGATGTGGTAGTAGCTGAGAGTCATTCCCAATACAGAATTGGAGAGTTAACAGATTGTGCAACATCTCATTACAATAAGTGCCTGATTTTATTTTTGAAATTTGACCAACATTACTTTAATACCACTATTTCTCAACAATAAATTATCTTAGTTTAAAACTCTTGACATAAAAGGATATAGGCATTAAATTTAAATATATACTGTATACTGTATATATAATGATGTCCTAACAGACAACATTTTCTAATGTGTCGAGTAAAGTTCTTTAATATCTGGGTAATTTTGTGGTCTTAAGATAACAGGGCTGGATTTAAGACTACCGGTAAAACTCAAAACCTGATGGCCTGTGTCCAAGGACAATCCTCGTCAATCAGCTGCACACGTGCGCATGCAGCTGAAGATACTGTTCAGAAACGGTGATGGCTGTGCCAGCCTAAAATTAAACGTTCAGTTACTCGCTTATCATCGTCATTCACTTACGGCGTGCACCTGTAGAGTTCCCATCCTCCAGAGTCATGACAGGAGCCTTCCTGCTCCGGCTGCAGAGCTGAGGTGAGACAGAGTGGGCATTGTCTGAAGTCAGCCTGATTTCTGCTCCTGCTGCTCACCACCTTCCAGTGTCATGTCTGAAACAACTCCACCTCATGCAAGTTGAAAATTAAAGATGACATAGATTCTTTCAGCTGATGCTCAAGAATGAGAAAAAAAAAAAAAAAAACGGTGCAGACAAACCCGTCCAAACAGTGAACAGTAAGCTTTAAATTACCATATTTTTCAGACTATAAGGCACACTTAAAATCCTTTAATTTTTCTCAAAAATCGACAGTGAGCCTTATGTATTAATTCTGGTTGTGCTTACTGACCGTGAACTGATTTTACGTGGTACAAGTGAACAATGTTGAGAGTTATTGTGAATGAGTCGAATAAAGTTTGACTTATCTGACTGTTTTGTTTCACTTAATGCACCTTATATTCTGAAAAATACGGTATCTGACCTGGTATTAAGTCTTTGCTGTCCAAACCAACAGTAATTAGAGAAAAAATAAGTGTTTTAATTGGACTGGTCACATCAGTGTTACAGTACCTTCTGCTCCATCACTGCGAGGTTCACAGCTCTTTGCTGTAAGGACACATGGAATTAAAGCAGCAGAAAGGCTTTTTTAAAAATTTTAGTGAAATGTAAATACTGTATAGTCAGCCTTCTTGGCTCTAGTCTGCCATCTGTGATAAAATGTATGAATGAAACCAGAGTCTCGTGTTCTTTATTGTGTGTATGCTTATAAAGCTTTCACATTTTTTAGATCAGTTTTTCTTCTGTACATTTTTCTGCAGATAACTCGGTCCACAATTATTATTATTTTTTTTGCTACTTCAGCAGTTGATGTATCAAAACATTCAGCTTGTTCAGGAAATTCCTGCTATGACTTTATGTGTGCAATTGTAACTTTTTTGAAATATTTATCTTTTCCACCATGTTTTTCTTATTGAAAATGAATGCAGCTCTCTCCACACCCTTCAAACACTTGGTGCTGTCAATAACCTTTTATTGATCATGTCAGCTTTTCTTCCAGTTCAGTTCTTTTCAGCTTCCTTCAGCTCATTTAATTTTTTTTCTAGCAGTTTTCTCCTAATTACTTTTTTGTTGTTTTTCTGCTTTCTGCTAATTTCATCTTTTTATGCTCCTCTGCTAAATTCATCTTTTTATGTATTTTCTTCTCATTTTAGCTTATTTTTTGTCATTTTGCTCATTTCTTCCTTTTGTGATTCTTTCTAATAATTTCAAACATTTACAGTATGCTCCTTTCAGCCTCTTTCTGCTAAATTAAGCATTTTTACCTTTTTCAACATGTTTCAGCTCATTTCGCTTCTTTTTCTTTTTGGTGCTAGTTTCAGACTTTTGGTAAACTATTCAGCCTCTCTGTCTATTTCAGTTTCGTCTGCTCATTTCTGCTCTGTTCAGCTATTTACACATTTCTGCTGTTTTTTTTTTTTTTTTTTTTTTTTTTTTTTTTTTTTTTTTTTTTTTAGCTACTTTCCACTTTTATTTTTCTTCATTCAGCAAACTTCAACTGCTCCAATTCACCTAGGATTAACAGTTGTTTTTTAGTGATGAAACCTTTTCAGCCTGGTTTCAGCTTCTTACTGCTTATTCAGCAGCACTGCATTTTTGCAGAAAATGCATCTTCTCTAGTTATTTTTACATATATGATTTTAACAGACGTGCAATTCATACCCCGAATCTTCTTTAGATGTTCATTTGGTGATTAAAAGAACTCCAAATTCCAATTTTGTGGCCTTCTTTCTTAACTTGTCTTATGTAACTAGATTAACCCTTGTTTCAAGGCCCTCATTAAAATGATGAATGCCAAAACTGAGGTGTCTAATTGAGGTGCTGCCTTAAATTGATCACCTTGTTTAAATTAAACCAAATGCTCTGCTTCGAGACGGAAGCTAAACTTTGGTGTGTAAAAATGATGAGTTGCTACAATGGGCTGCACAGAGAAAACCTTTTACATTCTCCTTATAGTGCTACACATGTTTTTTTTTTAATAAAAGGTGTTGCTCAAACATTTTTTTTAATCCAAGCATTGGTGCAGCTTCTTTCCACAGCTTTAACAACGTTCACGCCCATGATGTTTCTTTAACTTGTTTAGCTGAATTATTGGGTTTGCACATGCCTTGGCTCACGTCCCCATGACATCATCCTGCTTACAGTACATATGTACAGTGCTGTGCGCTCACTGTGAAGCACGTTTTTAATGTTCTCTAGGCCACAAAGCATTTAAATGGATGACAAAAACAGACTCGTATTGCACTTTTACTACCAAAACATCCTTTAAAATGGTAATTGGAACCAAAGAAACCAAAAATGATTCTCTACAGCTGACTCAATTTCCTCTCAAATCTGGGAATTCATTATGTGATTATCTCTACTTCTATTTGGTTAAAGGCCAAAGGATCGTTGGGTTATGCTTGACAGTGTCTTCTCTTGTGTAGGATTAATGGCTCCTGGTGTAATGAGTGACTGTCTTGCACACCCATTTCTGCTGTGGTTCAAGTACAGTGAATAAAGTAACTGTCACGAGTCATTTATAGGGACAGAGCCAATGTGTTATGCTGTTCTTTTATTTAGTTGTTAAAGTGGCACAATGTTAATTGTGCTGTTTTGATTTTCTTATTTTGTGTTCTACTCATCTCGTTTCTGGTTCATTGTGTATTCTTTTTTTTTTTTTTTTTTTTTTCACCTCAAACCTTGACATTAGTTGTTGTGTTTCACATGCACAAAGCTACAGGGACCTTGCTAACATGCTGTTATTTCACTTTTTTTGCATTAGCTGTACTGCCCATCAACTATAAAAATAATTTAAAAACAACCTATAGACAAAAATAACCTATAAAATTTGGATGAAGGACAAACCGTCTCAGCAACAAAAGAAACCGGCCAGATGACCTGACTGATCATTGTTGGATTTTTACCTGGATTGTTGAACATGAACTTTGGTGAACCTATAGACATCTGACAGACTTTGAACGTTGAAGCTGGAGCTATACCAGCATCCCTGCTAGCTGTTTCCAGGACTACCAGTAGTTCTCAACTAGAGAAGATGGAGATATTACATCTAATTTGTTTATGGGTAATGGTTGCACCGGTGCTCAATGTCATGTCATTGGGCCCAGACCCGAGGACTCAAGACTGGACCAGCTGGACGTACCAGTGATCCCAGCAACCTGAAAAAGGAGGAAGCGGGTAAAGATAGACAGATAGATGAATTACAGACTGGATGGCTTGATGGTGCAGTGGTTAGCATTGTGACCTGTCCAGTGTGTCCAGCCTCTCGCACAGTGATTGGTGGATTTGAGCACTAAACCCCCCACCCCACCCCTTCCACCGCAACCAGGAAAGGAGAAGTGGGTATAAAAAATCGAAGGATTGATGGCTGAATAAAAAATCTTGACTGCGGTTCAGTATATTTCTACATACAGTCGATGTTCTGAGTTCAAATGGATGTTTTTGTTGAGGTAAATGTTTATTTATTTGTACCTTTGCACAAACCTGTAATAAGTCAACTGCAGGGCTGAAGCGCAGAAGAATTTCTAAAGTAAGCATTAGACAGTATGTTTGTGTTTGTGTGGGTGTGTTTTTATTTTGTTTGTGCATTTTGTTGCTCCTAAATTCTGTCTTTAACATTGTTCTTTGAGTCCATTATCAGTTTACTTCTAACCGTTCAAAACAAATATTGTAAATACCAAACCAGAACGTGTAAGGAATTTCATTTTTACTTTTTCACTCATTCAGCAGGAATGGATTAGACAATAGCTGATTTATTATATATTTTTTAATCAAAATTGGAATGTGTGGCTGGTACTTTTTTCCCAGTGTACCGTAGTTTCCACCGTACATGTTGCACCACCCTATAAGTCGCATCAGTCCAAATATGTCTAATGAAGTGGAAAAATCCATAAATATGTTGCTTCGCCATAACTGTCACATCCATTATGCGTCACCACTGATAACCTGGAAATGTGGGCCGTGTTGTGCCAAAAATCGATTGGCTGCCAAATGGCGGCCGCGGGAACATGCACAGGAGGACTTTAACAAGAATCTAACAAGATTAACACTTTACAACAATTATTTGTTTGCTCAACATGTGTATCTCAGTCTACGTTTTGCTTAGTAAATGCACTTTGTCGGTCAAATCAGCTGCATTTCAAAACCCGATTCGTGGAAGCAGGCACGCTCATAGGGATGAGCCTATATGTAATTCTTCAAAATTTAACAAGATAAACACCTAAAAACATTTATTTGTTTGCTTGAAATTATAGTAAAGGTATGTCTCAGTCTAACTTTTGCTTAATAAATGCACTTTGATGGTCAAATCAGCTGCATTTTCAAAAGCAGATACGCGGAAACATGAACATGCAGAGGGACGAGTCGCTGTATGTTTCTTAGAAATTGACAAGATAACCATTTAAAAACAATTATTTGTTTGTTCAACTTTACAATAAAGGTGTGTCTCAGTTGAACTTTTACTTCATAAATTCACTTTGACGGTCAAATCATGTGCATTTTGCTGGGGCGGCGCAGCAAAATGAACCTGACTTGGTTGTTCCAGGCAAACGACAATGGCAGTCCAATTGTGTCATTAATAGTCACTTTTACCTATTGCATGACACAACAGCATGCCTAGTGCCATCTAGCGGCTAAAAATTCAAAGTTCAATATTTTCAGTCAGAATAAATGAAAAAGGTCATATCTCAGCCAAAAATTGGTTTATAAACATGGGAAAAAAAATCCATAAATACTGTACATTGCTTCAGTGTATAAGTGGCAGGGCATGTAAATTATGCCCAAAAAGTGACTTATACAGTGAAAAATGCAGTAAATGCAATATAGGTGTGTTTTTATTTTTCAGACAACGCCACACAGATTTTTTTTTTAACTGTCTTCAGATCTGATGAATCGTTATTGCAATCAGTTCTATTATAGCTTTCCTCCTTTGACCTTTCACTAAAGCTGAAGGGATCGGCTGCAGTGATCTGGACCTCCTCACTTGACTCTCAAGGATCAAGGTTCACGTCCGCTCAGAGGCAACCTCATTTTCCCACATGTTCTACTCTAAACAAGGCGTAAGCTCACAAACACACACACCACGAGCTCGTTTCTCCAAACCCCAGGAAATCACATCAAGCTGTTTTTTCTCTCTCTGTGACACAGGTTTGGGTTGTGCTTGACACTTCACTTATACAACTTATTTCCCACCGTTATTTATTAAATAACTTATCTCCTGGCAATTCTCTGAAAAGTAATTTTGTAATCTTGGTACCAGTTGGATGTCTTTGTATATTTACACAGGAGCGAATGCAATTGTCAAACATTATGAGTAAATGCAGATTTTCTCTATTGATTCTGAACAGGGAGGTCCAACCTGTATTTCATTGTGAAATTAAAACAGAGCAGCGGTGGCTTTTAAACCACCTAGTCTCTGAAGGATGGCCACTTTAGGTCAAAGAAGTTTAATGCACTTTTTATCCTGTCTGTGGTGGCATGGGGCCAGAGGCAGACCACCTTTTATAGGTCATGTGATACGCAGGTCATCCTGGGGCCCGCACAGCAGATCACCAGCATCAAACACTCTTTCACTAACTCTTTGACTCTGTGATTTATAGGTGTTTGAAGGCAGGACTTGACTGCACATACACAAAGTAGTACAAGTGTTTTACATGAACTGAGTTGCAGTTTTTATCTTGGTGACAACCTTGTTTAGAATTCAAATTTGTCACATGATAAGCTGTAGCCCACACATTATTGTCTTTTTTTTTTTTTGTGTGCTGCCAGTAATATTGTTTCTGGCAAAGACTAAACATCTTTCTTTTTTCTTTTTTTTTAATTTTGTTAGATTTTTTTAAATACTGTACTTCTGTATCCTCAGTGCTACCCTCAAATATATATTTTTTGGGGGAAATTGACTACAGTATATAGAAATCCTTGATATCAGTATTGGCTGATATTGGCAATTAATTTAAATATCAGACATGGGCCATTCCATCAAAATAACTCACTGACATAAAATACTTATGTTTTAAGTTATTTTTGAAATTATGAAACTGTCAAGTGTATCTATTAATGCACTACTACTTATGTGCTTTTCACTTGTTGTTGTGAACAGGTTGAGTTTAGATTTGTGAAGATTTACAAACTTGCACTGTTCAAATGTTGTCATTGTGTTGGAGAGAGTAAATGTCGTGAATAAATTTGACATTAAACATAATCCAAGTTGAAGTGTTCCATCATTTTCAGACCCTTTTTGGCATCTGCATTTGTTAGCAGGACAAATTGACAAAGACCATGCAGAATAATGTACAGTAGTACAGTATTTTAATTCCACAGCAGAGAAAGCTTTGTAGCCTCTGTAAGTAGGTCTAGGGAAAAAAAATATCGGTATTGGTATCGGTTATCTGCCAACTAAGTTTTAACATATCGGCATATCAGATATTGTCCAAAAATCCAATATCGTGCATCCCTAGTTTGATTGTATGTTTGCGACTGAACCATGTCAGAGTGAATGAGTGAAAGCTGCGAGCTACAGCATGACACAGTGATCTACAAGAAAAACATCTCTGAAACAATTTGGGGGGACTTTGTAAACAATAAAACAATAAATTTGGTTCGAGAATAGTAATCAGTGGGTTTCAGAGAGGCTTTAAAGGCGAGCAACTTCACTTAAGAGTCTGAACTCGAACTGAATGTTTTTACATCAGAGACACCTGATCAGATACAAAATGATGAACAAGATCACAGATGAGCGGAAATGAGCACACGTTTAGCTAAAAAAAAAAAAAAAGCTTTTGTTTGCTTCAATATTTGATTTTTAATGATTTAGTTGTCTCGACACAAAACAAAGTGTTTCCACCTACTAATGCGATCCGTTTGTTTTCAGTTCTCCAGAGATCAGTTCATCCTGGACTGCTCTTTAGAGAAGCTGCGCAGGGAGCTGGAGGAGGAGCTGAAGATGAACAGCGAGGAGCCGAGGAGCCACGCTTGGTACCACGGAGCCATTCCCAGACAGGTAAAACACACACACACACAAATCTGAGTCACAAGTCCCTGCCTTTAAACGTGTCGTGAAAAACTTGTGGAACCAGATCACCTGCAGTGCAGCACATGCACAGATTACAGAGAGTCTAGATTGAGCTGATTGAGCAGCAGCCGAACTTCAGCTCGATGCACAGAAAGCCCTCTCTCTGTGCGCTGATGTTTGTGTTGGGCTGAGTGTGTGTGTGTCCTCTGAGAGCTGGTGCTGAGAAGTTATCGGTTTAATAAGCTGCTTCCTTTGGCGAAACTAAACTACCATTATACACTAAGCAAACACTCACTTAATTAGAGCCTTCAGTTGTGTGTGCAGGCCTGTGTTTCTGTGGGAAAGAGGCAGAATGAAGGCCGTCATTGAAGCGAGACGGAAAGAGATGAACATTTTTAAATGTATGCTTGTGCATTTATAGTTATTTATTTTAAAAGGAACTAAACATGAACAAGTGAACTTACCAGAGTAACCCTAAATGCTATTTATTTATCAAAATGTTTTTATTTTATTGGATTAGGCATCCGACACTTAAACATACGAGTTTTATGAATTTTTCCTGACGCCTTCAGGGGTGTAAGGGGGCCAAAATTAAAACCTTTTTCAAACTAAGTGCTACTTTCAGACTCTATACTCAAGTCAACATCTTTTCTTGGTTGCAGGTTCCTCAACAAGAGTTTGATTGGTCTCATTGGACGTTATCTGTTGCACTTTTGACATCATAATCAAAGATTACTGAAAAATTCAAGTGATAAATGTATTTTATGTTTGTCATCTTGGGTGCCAGATAAGATGACCTCGAGGGCCACATTTGGCCCCCGGGGCCTTGAGTTTGACACATGTGCCTTACATGCTCCCTCTCTGTGTTTATTTAACAGTGTTTCTGGTTTTAATACGTACTGTATTTGTCCAGATTATACTGCAAAATCAAATCCCACACTTGTGCTGTCCATTGGATTTTTTTATTTTTTTTATAAAATCAAACGGTCCAATTTAATAATAATTTAAATATTGAGATTCAGGACTGAATTTGAGGAGGAGATTTGTTCAGTACTGTTTTTTTACGGCCTATAAGTTGCTTTTTTTGTGTGCAAAACTTGCATGCCCTACAACTTATTTATGATTTTTTTTCCCCATATTTATAAACCAATTTTTGGCTGAGATATGACCGTTTTCATTCATTCTGACCTTGAAAATATTGAACACTACCACTTTCAGCCACTAGATGGCACTCAAGTGGTATGACATCCTGTTGTCTCATGTAGTAGGTAAAAGTGGCTATTAATGACACAAGTGGCTTGCCATACTCTGATACCTTCGTCCAGGTCGCCTGGAGCAGAATCAGCTTCATTTCGTTGCTCCGCCCCATCTGAATGCAGCTAATTTGACCATTGAAGTGCATTTATTAAGTAAAAGTTCAACTGAGACACACCTTTACTATAAAGTCGAGCAAATAAAAATTGTAGGTGGTTATCTTGTTAAATTTCAATGAAATGCACAGAGTTCCTTTTTCATGATTTCTTCCATCTGCATACTCCCGGAGCGTCGAGGCAGCGAATACTTTTGAAATGTAGCTGATTTGACCATCAAAGTTTGTTTGTTTGTTTGTTTGTTTATTTGTTTTTGTTTTCATTTCATTTAAAAGAACAATACAATTTCAAGAAAAAAAAAACATAAACATAAAATGCCTATAAAATGAAAGGCAGCAGAAGAAGAATAAATCTTATAATTTCTGCCCCTTCTTAACAAATTTCATTCAAACAATCAATTCAAGCAATACCCACAGATGTACAAAAAAACTTATTACAATTTTTCATTATATTACATTATATAAAAATAATGATTCCTCTTTTTTAATAGCATTATTCAACCCATTCCATAAACCAATTCCCTTTATTAAAGTTGGCCTACCTCATTTATTAAGGAAATGTTAGACTGAGACACACCTTTACTATAATGTTGAGTAAACAAATAATTGTTTTTAAGTGTTAATCTTGTTAAATTCTTGTTAAAGTCCTCCCCTGCACGCTCCTGCGGCCACCATTTGGCAGCCAATCGATTTTTGGCACAACACTGGTCCACATTTCCGGGTTGTCATTGTTGACGTGTAACACATGTGACGCGTCAGTGGTGACGCATGATAGATGCAACTTGTATGGCAAAGTGACTTATGGATTTTTCCAAATTATTAAACTTTTTTGGACAGATGCAACTTATACTCTGGTGCAACATAGGTCAGAAAATACGGTAACTGTTTTTTATACTGTGCTTTATTGTTGTCTGTCTTAATCAGGTCTCTCTTGTAAACGAGTCCTCGTGACTCGGAGACCAGTCTATATAAATAAAGGTTGAATGAAAACTAATGCATGTTATATTTGTATTGTATATTTTTAATAAACTTGCAAAAAATTCAAACATTTTTAACGTTGAATGAATTTAATCTGTTTTGAAATACGGCTGTAAAATAAAACATGGAAAAAGTGAAGTGCTGTGTAATCTTTGCGGATGTGCTGCAGATTACTTTTCCAGAGTTTCAATAGTCCCACTCACACAGACAAAATCCTAACGGCCTTCAACTCCTGCTGATAGCAGAACTGGACAAGTCCACTGAGTGCATCGTATGTGATGTTTGTAGCTGATCTATCTCTTGACGGGACCTTGACCCTCGCAGGTCTTCCTTCAGCTTTAGTCTGCTGGGTTGAGTCATTTAGTTTGGTTTCAACAGGAAATCCCAAGAAGCACATATCTGCTCTGAAGAAAGCCGTGGACACGTCGTGTGTGGGAGAACCATCTCTGTACAACTCACTGAGCCTGGCCTTACAGACGCTCAGGTGAGCTCAGAACTGACTGGTTTCTGACTGGCTTCTGAATTCAGTGACAGTATTCTGTTTTAATGAAGGCACATGCCAGGACACACGAGCAGAGAGGTCCTGATCATCCTCAGCAGCCTTACCACATGTGACCCAGCCAACATCTATGAGCTCATTAAGGTAAGACCCCCTGCAGGCCCATTAGCCCATCACCTTGCAATTTAAACCTTTTTAGCTACTTTCAGATGTAATTTTAGCTGTTTTGTGTTCCTTTCAGATTCTTTCTGCTAACTACAAAATTGTTGTGCTTCTAACTTTTTTCAGCTTTTTTCGCAGGAAATGCAATTTCTCTAGTTTATTTGAACGTGTTTGTTTGGAAATCTTGTAACGAGAGTGTGGGTGGGCAGGGGAAGCTGCAGCACATGTCTCATCTTTGACAAATCAATTTTTATCGTGTTTTCACTGCTGACAACTGGAACCTCAGTAGAGTTGCATTCAGGCCTAAAAAATCTGACGCATCCCAGCCCAAACCTGTATCATTTTTTCCGAGCCCAACCAAAAACCAACCAATTAACTGTGATTACAGACCCGAACTCGAATAAAAAAAAACGACGTTTTTTTTAATTAAGCTTTTACTGATTTTGTAAGCAAATCATTTTGACATTTGAAAATGTATTTAAAGAAAGGCAGATATAAGATTTATTTTTATTAAATAACAAGATTCAGTGGATTATTATAGTTATAATATTGTAGTTATTATAGTTATTAAAATATTGTTATAGTTATTATAATATTATATATATTATAGTTATTATAGTTCAAATAATATTATAGTTATTATAATACAGTATAATTATTATAATGTAGTTATAACAGTTATTATATTTTAATTATTATAGTTATTATAATACTATAGTTATATAGTTATTATAATACTACACTGTAGTTATAATATAGATATTATAATATTACAATTATATTATAGTTATTATAATGTAATTATTATAATATAGTTATAATATTCATTATAATATTATAGTCATTATACTATTATACAGGCAGTCCTCGACCTACGAACGGGTTCCGGACCTAAGAACCGTTCGTAGGTCGATTCTGCCGTAACTCGGA
>JARVLU010001462.1:19940010-19952708 GCA_031762415.1 Simpsonichthys santanae
CCGACCTACGGCAGAATCGAGCTACGAACGGTCCTTAGGTCCGGAACCCGTTCGTAGGTCGAGGACTACCTGTATTTGTTTTTTTTTTTTGTCAGAGATTATGGGATGTCCTCTCTTCCCAGCCCTCAGATTTTTCTACTCATTTATCGTTCTGTTTGCTTCTGCTGAGAGAAACCCAGTAACTCATTTCTATTTACGTTGGTGTGAATTGGTTCAGAGCAATGCTCAGAACTTGTGTTCATATTTATTTTAAAACTAACCACTATTTTTGTGAGACATCAAATCATGTGTATTCATTTAGTCTTTTACTGCCATCAAGTATTTATGAAATGTTTCTGCTTTTTAATTCAGGTGAAGTCTTCTATGCTCCCGTTCCCCATAAGATGACTTTTGACGAAGCTCGCATAGAGTGTGCAAAATATGACGCAGACCTGGCAAAAACTGGTCAGCTGCACTTTGCTTGGAAAAATGGATTCCACCAATGCGATTATGGCTGGGTCCATGATGGCAGTGTACGACTTCCGATTGTTAAGGCCACTCCGAGGTGTGGGCGAGGAAAAACTGGTGTCTTTTCCTTGTATCGTTACAGGAATCAGACTGGCTTCCCAAATCCTACAAGGAAGTTTGGAGCTTATTGCTTTAGAGGTAAAATATTATTCATATTGTTACACTTTCTAATACTCACTATGCCCTTTTGTATACAAGTTGGTTCTAATTTCTCAAGTCTTGATGGAGCTTTTGTGACGTGATTTGGTTTAAAATAATAACTGTACCACCACATTATGCAACCTACTTTGACTATTCTTATTTCAGGGCTCTTAAATAGCTAAGTGAGACCCACAACTTCTCTCCATTCCTTTATTTTGTAGAATCTGTATCGTTGGTGAACCAATATTCATGGTGTGAGATCTATGATTTTATACATCAAATTGAAATCAATCAAATGAACAAACTGAAATCAGACCAAGCTAACAGAAAAATACTTTAAGCAACACATATTTGTGGAGTACTTGTCTATAGTTTGACCAGGTATAGTTAAAATCAGGTTTTGGAGTCAAAAATGGCAGTGCAGAAAATGTGTTAAACTAGCCCTTGGTTAATACACCATATCTTTTTTCTTTCATATAACAACACAATGATATTGTCTGGTTTATTTGCTTTAGATTTTAGAGGATAAACATTAAAAACTCTTTTTATTCTTATTACTTTTATTACTGCTTATATGGGAGTAGTAGTAACTAAAGGTTTGTAATAACTTTCAGTGGTTTAGCACTTTTAAGCACAAATGGGTGCACTCTGTTGTACATGGATACAGTACAATAGATGATGGAGATTTGCTGTTTATGGCAAAAAAAAACCAAACAAACAAAAAACACAAGTACAATTTTTTTCCTTACCCTTTGAAGGTTTTAAAGTTGAATTTAAGTGGAGATCATAGTTGGAAGTAAAGAATGAAAGTCTGGATTTCACTCTGGGCTTGATGTAGAAATCTTTTGCAAGTCCAAAAATCTTATTGAAATATATCCTGACCTCAGGGTGCCAAACAAAGTGAGAGTGAATGTTTTGTAAGACACTGTGTTGCTACTGACTGTAGATATGGAAGTACAGTGTTAGACCGTTTCTTGCATGTTCTAGGTCATAATCTGTCTGTTGAACTTCCATATCTAAAATAACAAAGTACCGTAATTGTGGGCCCAGGCCATTTTCTGACTGTTAAGAAGCTATGAGCTCCTTTTCTGCATTCATTTTCTTCTGCTACCCCACCATTTGATTTTCTGCTTTACACAACGACCCTTCCTAGATTTGACTATACTGTATAGGCAAATTTTAAAAACTTTTGCATCTAGCTTAGACATTTTTTTCTATTAGTTTTTGTTTTTACTATAAGCCTCATGTGAGACTTCCATTCGCAACAACAAATGTACGAAGAAGTGGGGGGGGCTTTTTCCACGAGCATTACTACCAGTAGTTATGTGCCAGACCACTCTGTCCAGTTGAACTTACTACCATTTTTATTGCACTTTTTTGACTCGCATCCATTTCTGTGTCAGCAAAGTTATTATAAAGTTAAAACTTAAAAAAAACGTTTTATAAATTATACCAATATTCTCATGTTGGTATTTCTTCCAAGTGACACAAAAAGACCGAAAGTTTTTCTTTAGCGTTTACGGTAATTTTCATTTTTTTCTATACTTCACCGTTTTAAATGTAGCAGTAGATCTCATTTAATAGACACTTTGTGGCGTGCTGAAACTTATCAAATGTGGTTGTTTTTAAGTAATCAGTATTCCCAGGGCAACACCAAACGATAGATGATAGTTACCATTCAGGCAAGTGGTAAAAGTACCTAATGCCACACCTCACAGCCTTTTTAGTCTCCCTATCTGACCTCCTTTGCGTCTTTCATCTCTCATTTCCTCTGTCGGTTTTACCTCTGTCATTCTCACTTGCACTTATCTGAGCAGACATTTGGATAATGGACAAAAGCTACTGCTGGTCTTCTAAATTCAGTCATCCTCAGTGACCTCTGACATGCCCTTTCCATCTTTACAAATGAGAGGTTGAACAGATAAGCTGACCACTGCATGGCCATTTTCTGCCCCTTGGGCCATGCTGACTCTCAGTGATAAGTCGACACGGAGTTCAGAGGGCACACAAACATGCCAGACCCACCTCCTGCTCTGTGTATGTCATGTCAGCTCTCTCTGTCGGGTTGTATTTACACCTTGGTGTAAGTGCTCTTTTAAGTACCCCCGTTTGGTAGAACTCCGTCATTTCCTGCTTTTCAGCTTACAATAATGTCTTGAACGAGAAATATTATCTAAACCAATGTCACTTAAACTACACAGAAAGACAAAGAAAGGAGAGCTGGATATAGAGGGAAAAGGAAGATAATCGCTCCCTGATTAGTCCTGGATTGGCACGAAAGAAACAAAGACTCTGTAATAGCAACAGTTCATATTTGTTGGTGAAATAATGCCATACAGTGCTGCTTAAAAGTTTGTGAACCGTTTAGAATTTTCTATATTTCTGCATAAATATGACACAAAATATCATCAGATTTTCACAAAAGTCCTAAAAGTAGATAAAGAGAACTCGGTTAAATGAAACAAAAGTATTATACTTGGACCTAACAAAGTAAAATCAGGTCCTCTGGACAGATTCTTCATGTTAAAATGTTTAATCTTTTATCCAAAAGACGTCTTTTGGAACTTTATTTGTGTGCTTAGGGTCTTTGTCTTGCTGCATGACCCACCTTCTCTTGAAATTCAGTTCATGGACAGATGTCGTCACATTTTGTCTGATTCCTTGTGTATGTTCCTTTGTACTGAAACTCTGGCACAACTATTTCCTGTGGGATCAATAAAGTTCTATCTTATCTTATTTTATCTTATCTTATCTTGTCTTGTCTTGTCTTGTCTTATGTAATTCAAAATTCATTGTCCCATTAATGATGGCAAGCATCCTGGCCCAGATGCGGAAAAACAGGCCCAAACTAAGATACTACCACCACCATGTTTCACGAATTGGATAAGGTTCTTTTGTAGGAATGCAGAGTTTTCCTTTCTCCAAACATAACACTTTACATTTAATCCAAAAAGTTATATTTTGTTCTCATCTGTTTACAAAACGTTCTTCCAACAGCTCAATGTTTGTTTTGGAGAGCAGTGGCTGTCTCCTTGCAACCCTGCCATGCACACCATTGTTGTTCAGTGTTTTTCTGATGGTGGAGGCCTTCAGTTGCTGAGAAGTTACCTTGGGGTCCTTTGTGACCTTGCCGTCTTTGCACGCCTTGCTCTTGGAGTAATCTTTCTTTATTGACCACTCCTGGGGAGGGTAACGATCTTGCATTTCCTCCATTTGTACACAATCTGTCTGACTGTGGATTGGTGGAGTCCAAACTCTTCAGAGATGGCTTTGTAACCTTTTCCAGCATGATGAGCGCCAACAACTCTTTTTCTGATGTCCTCAGAATCTCTTTTGTTCGTGCCTTGATACACTTCCACAAACATGTTGTGAAGAGCAGACTTTGATAGGTCCCTGTTCTTTAAATCAAACATGGTGTCCACTCACACCTGATCATCATCCCATTGACTGAAAACACCTGACTCTAATTTCAACTTCAAACTGCTAATCCTAGAGGTTCACATAATTTTGCCAAACAAATATGTAATATTGGGCCATTTTTTCCTCAACAAATAAATGACCAAGTACAGTATAATGTTTCTGTCTAATTTGTTTAACTTAGATTTTCTTTATCTAATTTTAGGACTTGTGTTAAAGTCTGATGATGTTTTGGGTCATGTTTATGCAAAAATATAGAAAATTCTAAATGGTTCACAAACTTTCAAGCACCACTGTATTTTTGAGCGAGGGCTGAAATGTTCCTGTATAAGGTAAAAAACAACATGTCTCCCATCTTATATAACAGATGCTTTTGTGAGAGATCTTCAGTTCAAAGTGGTCAACAGCTGGCTTTATATTGTGAGTCCATGCCATCAAGGATGTCTTTGCGTTTCTTTTTATTGGTCTGAGTAAATACAAGTGCATGGGAAGATGTAAAGACAGGGATGAAGAGGAACACGTAAGCAAATCACAAGATAGATAAAAGGGCTCATTAACAAATTGGTTTAAATAAGCAGTCACAGCAAGTTTACTTAGAAAAACTGTAAATTATTACAATGATGACTAATTAAAATCAGGTATAAAATGCAGGTAGTGTACTGTGATAAAAAACAAAATAAATGTGAGAATAGCTAACCAAAACGACATCACTGGATTGCTTAAAGTTAAATAAATTAAAGTTTAACTGTTTAATTTATTTGTGTAATCCTGGGAACACTTTCAGGCAGATCTGTAAATGTTTGGAGAGACATTCAAAGTGGAAACAGAACACTTAAACAATGAGCTCATTTGCAACAGATGTCCAGTTTGTCATGTGCAAGAGAAGACTATTAAACTGATTAGAAAGTCTGCCCCTTGCTTAAGTAAACTTACATTTACAGTTTGCTCTGTAGCATTAGCCCATCTTCTTTAAGAGTATTTGGATCATTCCTCTTGTTACTGGCTATAAACAACGTTAAGCGTTAAGAGAGGAAGTAATTTGCACTAGCATATCTAGAAAGTGTCATGATCGGCATAGTGTTGAACCAAGAGTGCAGACTGGCACGGATGAACTCGAAGGTACAATATAGAAATCTATTTATTTAACAAAACTCAAAATCAAACAGCTGACATGGCAGTAAAAACTTGCAAATAAACTGTGATCAGGGAAACACGGAGGAAATTGAGCATGAAGGCTGTGGGAAGCACAATCCACAGACTAGGTGGAAACACAAAGATGCTGATGGGACACGGAGGAGCCACAATGACAAACACCTGAGTAAAGACAATGAGGAACAGGTGAGAGTGGCAGGAGCTGGAGCTGACTATTGGGGAAAAATACTAGGAAGGCTGAACACAAATAACCCGAGACAAACAGATTCTCACAGGAAGCCTTAACGTCTGGGGATTGCCATCTTAAGTTTTGATGGATGCTATAAGGACTATTGTATTTTCCTTCTTGCCTCTGACTAAATGTGTTTGACTGATAAACAGTGATCTTGAAAGATTTCTGCAGATCCTAAAAAAATAACAGATTGGAAACGCATCCAATCCACAATCCCAAAAAATTCTGAAGCTCTCGACCTTGACCTCTCTAAATGGCTTTAAGAATCTGTTGGAATCCTGGCAAAAGCCTCTCTTATGATTGTCTATTGTTGATTGTCAAAGGAAATTCTACTGTCGCTGTTGTCTTCATTCTTTGTTTGTAACCAGATCTCTCTTGTAAATGAGTCCTTGAGGCTCAATGGGATGAACCTGCCTAAATAAAGGTTGAATGAAAAAAATAAATAAATAAATAAATAAAACATGTATGTTAGGCTGCCATCAGGCCCAGGCCTCCCTAGCAAAAGAGACATGTGATCTCAATGGGATTTGCCTGGTTAAATAAAGGTTAACATTAAGAATGGTATGCACTAATTCAAATTAGCTGAAAGATATATTGCTTGTTAGATTCTTGTTTTTATTCTGACATTCATGCTGACATCTTAGTTACAACTGTGGAAAAACCGGACTTGTTGAATCAGTAATGAGATTATAGATGGGTGGCCAGATCACAATCAATAAACGGCCTTCTGGCTGGCCTACATTTAAAATAACTAAAGTATCACTGTTTAAAGCAATGATTTAAAGCAATATATCTACCCCCCCCCCCCCCCCCAAAAAAAAAAAAAAAAAAAAAAAAAACTTTTACAGCATTTGTAGTTAGTCATTGCTTGTCAAACCTTCTGATTTTTTTGTGTTTGTACTTCTTTTTTGTGTTCAGGAAAAAGTGCTGTGACCAGCCGGATGTCCTTTGTGGAAATGTTTGTGAAACAAATCATCATCTCTCCTACCATACAGTCTACTACCTTCACACCTTTCCTGGAAAAGAGCATCGCTGTGACCAGTGCATCATCCGACAGTTTGGCGGATTCTTCTCATAGTGATGTAATCACAGAACCGCACATCACAACCAAAAGCAGTGTTTCCACAGTGTCTGATGAGGACCAGGAGGACCTCTCTGTGATTGAGATCAGCACTATCCCACCTGATGTACCTCTGCCAGACGCATCGCTCTGCACAAAGACCATGTTTGCTGCGGGGAAGACAGACAAAACTGTTTTGGATTCAGGGATCACTCAATCAATTATCTTTGTTCCCACTGACGCTTCTACAGAACCCAGTGAGCTCACCACTGATAAAGAGCTGGGCTCCTCAGAAACAACACCACCAACTGCACCACCATGTCTTGAATCAACAACACCAGTCTCAGATTACGAAGAGATCAAGACTGTTGTTTTACTTCAGGCTGGGCCACCAACTCCAACAAAGACACCAGAACATGGCAGTGCCACCCCATTGGAGGGTGACACAGCAGAGAAGATTGGGATAATGCTCTTTACATCTCCTGCATCATCTGTACCTGAAATCGTCACTTCTCTTGACGTGTCCATTGGTTCACAGCAGATTCTGGATGCTTCAGGTAAGATATACAATATCTTTAGGTTTTAATGCTAGGCTGTATGAATAATGCTGCTGATGATACAAGGTTTTGCAGGCTTCTCTTTAACTGGGGTGTTGTTGTTGTTTTCTGCTCCAGCTAAAGTTTGATTTTGACTCCATCATCTATAATTGATTTTCTTTTTTCCTGAGTGATTCTTATTGCTCTAGGAAAACTTCAATTGTTGAACAGCAAAGCTTACATTTGGTTTATTGTCTTAACTGCAATATTCTGACTACCGATATTTTTTATGCTGCATCATGAAATTCTCCTTGCTGACATGGAGAGAATGCACAATGAGTCGGTTTATTTACGATCAATCAGATTAAGGTGCTTTCTTTTCTTCTAAACCAGTCAGTTGCAACTGTTCAACCTCCAGACTTGTTTGTTGTAGGCTCATTTTTTACCACAAAATCAGTTCTGACTTGTCAGGGCATGGACGAAGAACATCTGGAGGTTCACAGGGGTCTTTGGTAATAGGATGTCAGCAATAGATCCTTTGGATTTGTGGCTTGTAGGGTGGAGTTTCTATGGATTTGGTTTGCTTCCCACAGATGCCATTAAATCTGATCAGATGGGTATCTTGTGTGTTTGGAGGTGAGGTGAATACCTCAGACCCTTTGTCATGATCTTTCAGTCCCTCCCAAGTGTTTTTTTGTGGGGCCTATGTTATGCTGAAGGCTGAGAGTACTTTAGGTTTGTATCATGTTTTCATGTAATTTTTCTGACAATGTAGATTTCTGGTACCGGTACTTCTCTTGTGACATTCTGTTTTAAAATCATTATTATACAGTAATTTTAGGTTTTTTTTTTTTTTTTTTTGAGACTTTTGTTTTTGCTCACCAAAGAAGTTAATCTTTCAGTTTTTAGTCGGTAGCTTCTCCTGTCCTTAAACATTTCTTTTAGGCAAAACTTGTGAATTGTTCCTAACTACCACATGCATTTGTTTATGTTTGTCTAATTTTGCCATACAGTATTTGTTTGGTTATACAAAATATGGTCAGCCTAATACTGTATACAGTAGATCAGTCATGTGACTTTAGCTTCTACATGATTTTTAGCAGTTTCAGTCGAGTGATTTGTTTACGTTGAGTGCGTACCAACAGAATTGCATATAAATATTATTTATCTGGAAAACTACCAAACTAAACTCCTAAATTGTACCAATTAATAAAGTTCAGGATATACATTATTTTTCATGTTTACTGTAAGTTTGAAGTTTGCAATGAATACCTTTAACATTTCTAAAGTAAAGTTTGTACATTTTGAATGAGGGGCAGGTAAATGAAGTGACTGGATGGAGCTGGCATATACAGTAGTACCTACAAAGCACATTTAGATGTCTTCATTGCTCTTTCTGGTACTTTTCTGCACAGGCTCTTTTACTGTACATGTGATCTCACATGCAAACATTAGTTGGTTTTGGGCTACATTTGAGCAGATTTTGTCATGGTATTGGGACAAAATGTGTGTATTTGTTGTCTTAGAAAAGCAGCTGGGATTTTTTGAGTTGATGTAAAGGATTCAAGTGTACCAATTGGTCATTTAGAAGAATACAAAAAAAACTGTGTGTGTGTGTTCTTGTAAACATACTTTTTAGGGACTTTGCATTGACTTTCATTCATTTGCTATAGCCTAATCTTGACCTTTACCCTAAACCTAACCATTACTAGTACATGCCTAAACCTAACCCCCAATGAGACATCCTTATGGGGACCTGGCTTAGGTCCCCATAAAGAGCAGTCCAATAATGCATGATTTTTTTGTAAAATTGGTCCCTACAAGGTAACCTGAAACAAAAACATGCATGTTTGTGTGTGTGTGTGTGTATGTGTGTTAGGTGCGACACCTGTCTAAGTGAGCAGTTATTAGTTTAGCTGCCAAGTTTAGATGGAATATATTACATTACATCATGTGAGACATGCTTCCTTTTGTATTTGATGTCTTTTAACTACATTTAACTATTTTCAACCTGAGTGTGAGCAGCTGACTGACAGCCAGCCTGGCTGTAACATGGTGGGTTGGCAGGCTGCCACAGTAAGCACTAATGTCTGTCTGTAGCTCAGACTGGACACCACCTCATAAGGTGATGTCATTGCTGACTCACAGACACTCCCCTTTTCTGTCAGTAAAGCTGGAGGCTTTCTGAGCAAAGCAGGTGCTTATAACTACTTGTACAGCTAAGTCATCTGATCAGCTGAAACTCTCCATCACTTCTCTGACCTCTCCCAGTATGTGTGGGAAAAACTTGTGGAAAATTTTGCGGCATTGGGAGAACTGTCTGTTGTCGGACAGTGTGGTAACAAAGTGCACCCTAATATCAGAGCATGAAGAAAAGGAAATAGTACTCAGTAAATAGATTCTTAGTGTTGCTCAAAAGCTTGTTGTGTTTTTACGAATTGTGTTCATCTGTTCCTGATTAACTGCTGACAGATTCACTGTTTACCAAGTGTTTATTTGACATATTGTAACGAGTTGAATTATTGATCCCCAGAGGCATGTCAAACACAAATGTCACAAAATAACTCACAAAACCACCAACAGTGCATTCTTGTAATTTAAAATTAATTCTGCTAAGGTTTGGCAAAAGGACCATGATAATTTCACATTTCGGGAAATAAGCCCACTTGTTTATTTTATTTTATTTTTTTATTTTTTGACAAGATTGAGAAATCTGTACATTATGGCAACATTGTCAAGTCTACTAGCCAGTATACTTTAAAGTTATTATCACCCACCCTTATGTTTTTTTCCTCTTGTTTGTACAAAGTAGCATTAGTAAAATATTTCTCAACACTGACTGGATTTTATTTGAAATCTACAACTCACTGACTTTTGAAGTCAATAGAAATCAAAATGGACAGTCATTTTTACAGATATTGAACTAAACTAGGCATGGCAGTAGATGAGCATCGTCCCCAACACATAACAGCACTACACCTTGTGCAATATTTTTGCTTGAGATTTTGGCATCAGCTGTCTACATCAATCTTGTCTGTCAGCAAAATCTCTCAAGGACCATGGGCAGATTTTTATGAATCTTTCTAAACATAATCATCAGATATGCATATCAACTATTAAAGTCACCCTTATTCAAGATGGCCACCACAATTGGCATTAGCCAACACAAAAATGTATTTAACTCAATCAGATCTACAGATGTTGACCTACGATTGGGTATGAAAGGAGCTGAGGGGCCTTCACAAGACATTTTTCCCCACACTAACAGCTCATGTGAGATCTTAACATTTCACACATAAAGTTAGACCAAAACGAATACAGTATTTTCTGGCCTGTAAGTCACACCTTTTTGCCTGATTTGTATACCTTGCAACTAATACACCAAAGCGACTTTTTTATGGATTTTTTTCTCTCCCATGTTTATAACCCAATTTTTGACAGAGATATGACTGTTTTCATTCAACCTAACATTGAAAATATTGAACACTGCCATTTTCAGCCACTAAATGGCACTTGAGTAGTATGGCATGCCATTGTGTCATGTAATAGGTAAAAGTGGCTGTTAATGACACAATCAGCTTGCCATAGTCTGTCAAATTTGTCCAGCTTGCTTAGAGCAACCATCAAATCAGCTTCATTTCGCTGTGCCACCCCGGCGAAATGCAGCTAGTTGGGCCCATTGTAGTGCATTTATTAAGTAAAAGTTCAACTGAGATACACCTTTAATACAAAGTCGAGCAAACAAATAATTGTTTTTAAGTGGTTATCTTAAATTTTGAAGAAATGCACAGTGATTCGTCCCTCTGCGCGCTCCCTTTTCCGCGAACCGGCTTTTGAAATACAGCTGATTTGACCATCAAAGTTAATTTATTAAGGACAAGTTAGACTGAGACCCACTTTGCTATAATTTTGAGCAAACAAATAATTGTTTTTAAGTTTTAATCTTGTTAAATTCTTGTTACAGTCCTCCCATGCATGCTCCCACAGCCGTCATTTGACAGCAAACCGATTTTTGGCACAACACCGGCCCACATTTCCAGATTTTCAGCAGTGACTTGTAACAAACGTGACACATCAGTGGTGATGCATAATAGGTGCGGCTTATATGACAAAGTGACTCATTTATGGATTTTTCCAAATTATTAGACATTTTTGGACAGATGTGTCTGATACTCCAGGGCGACTTTTAGGCAGGAAAATATGGTACTTGTCATTTCTCTACCCAACATTATCTTAGTTTAAAAATCTGGCGTTAAAAACAAGAGTGATATAAATTCTTTCCAGGAATGCTAGGTCTTTAACTTAATGACTGAAGTTCTACTGAAATATTACCGGTATATGAAAATGCTGATCAACCTTATATTTTTACCATAGCATCCTCTGTTTAAAACTACCAACAACCTTTTCACTTTTTTCAGTTTTAAATCTTGTACAGTGGTCATTGATTGTGGTTATAGCACAAAATGTAACTTATATGTGACACATCTTTACTTACAAAGAGAGGATGCCTCTAGTAACATTTATGACACAGCAGAAGGCTCGGAGCTGCCATGTTCAGTTGTATGGAGCATGAATGCAGATAAAGGTCTAGAAAAGGGGATGTTTCACTCACTGGTCTCCTCCTCATGGCTTTGGCTGTGTGTGTGTGTGTGTGCGTGCGTGCGTGCATGCGTGCGTGCGTGTGTGTGTGTGTGTGTGTGTGTGTGTGTTGTTCTCAAATACTATTATAGAAGGAATGAGAGAGTTTCATTCACAATAACCTTGTAGCACATACCAGAGGGTCTGACTTCTACTGTCAATCCAGTGTTTTACATTACAGTTATCTACATTATAAGTCCATTACAACCTGATGTGAATGTAGAAAACACTATTTTCCCCAAAGTTGGGTTGGGATCCCACTATGAGTCACAAAAATCAAATGGGGAGTCCTCAGATGAACTCAAGAAATCAAACCAAATTTAAAAACCTTTTCTAAAATCTTTTTTTTTTTTGTTCATCACTGTTTCAAATGACAAAATCGGTCACAGTACAAAAGGCCGTTTGTGTTTTCATTATGCCCATTTAACAGAGTCATTAGCAAAGCTTCTATTCTTCAAACTGGTGCCACAAGCCTCTGCCACAATTATTTTGTGGGTCAGAATCTGACTTGCACAAACTATCCAGATGTTAGTTGTAGCTGCACACCAAAATCACATGACCGCAGTATTTTTTTTTATTCCCAAAGTTTTCATCTACTATACTTATTCAAGATGTTTGACCTTATTATGGCAACCGCTAGATATTTGCAGAGGTGCATCTAATATACAGTGCTGTGAAAGTGTCTTTCCCCCTTTTTAGATTTCTCTTGTTTTCTTTTTTCACTTAAATGTTTCAGATCAGCAAACACACTTACAGTAATTTCAGCCAGATAATCTGAGTAATCACAAAGTGCATAGGCGAAAAAAAAACTATCTGCACTGAGCTGGCCGTGTCATGTTCTGCAGTTTTGGTTCGAACCCACACGCAGGAAAGCAGGAGAACTTCTTGGTGAGAAATAATGATTTATTCAACAAAACCAAAAATGCTGACGGGGCAGCAAGATGGCAGGGAAGGTGGAGCAGAGACAGACCATAACACCGTAGAAGGATAAAGCCCGGATACCAAAGGAGTGAAA
>JARVLU010001462.1:20021164-20033729 GCA_031762415.1 Simpsonichthys santanae
CTGTGTACTGTATATGTATATACTTTATACAGTATATATGTATACAGTATATATATACAGTATACTGTATATGTATACAGTATATTGTATACAGTATATATGTATACAGTATATATGTATACAGCATATACTGTATATGTATATACTGTATACAGTACTGTATATATGTATACAGTACAGCATATAGTTTATATGTATAATCAGTACTGTATATCTATATCAGAACAGTTTAATGGCAGTTTACCAACACAGCTGTGGTAAAAATATCTTCAAGTTCCAGTAACACTTGCTTTAGTGTGTTTAAATCTTTAAAAGTTTACATTTGATCATCTTTGTTTCCAGATTGCAACATTACATTTTTAAGTCAAAATGCAAATCAGTCATATAATCAGGACACACGTTATGGAAAAACTAACCAAAATCAAATTACAAATCACTACTAAAACCACAAAACTCACGTAGGAAAGAAATACAGTAACTTTTTTTTTTGTGCACTACATAACACTGAGATAAACAAAATGAATACAAGAGGGAGGTTTGTACATTTGTCCTGCAAACTGTAAAGGATGAATACACTTTAATAATAAACTCTTCAGATCGCAGTTAAACAGTGAAACTGAAACAAAGTTTTAAAAAAGTTCCTCACATCTGATTTCTCCTTCATTTGATTGTTCTAAATGACCCTTTTTTAGAATCAATTCTAGCTCAACAAGCACCATAGACAATTTGAAAAACAATATGTATAGCGTGGTTATTACTGCATTTAGTTTCATAGCAGATGGGAGACTTTTCTAAGTATTTGGTTATGATGGATGATGATCGAAGCAGTTCTCGAGTTGCAGGAGTATCAGTGGAGTTTCCCTGAGGTTTCTCCCATCCTAAATCTTATAACAAAGCCCAGGTTAGGGACCAGATGAAATCCGATGGGACTTGTAGGAAATGAAGTCAGCCCGTGTTCCTCAGGGCGAGGAAAGGTGTGCTACTTCCCTCGGACCTTGGAGTTGGAGAACAGAGGGGTAGCAAGTCGATGTGGAAATGCCCCTGCTCGCTTATCTCTGTAGAAACTAGGGGAGGTTGTGCCAAACGGTTCATCCCCAGAGCCTAAATCAGGTTCTGTTAAAGAAGAGACAGCAGTTGGAACGGGGCCTCCCTGTCCATCAACATGTGGACATAAAGTACAGTTCTAATTCCCAACCAGCAGGCCTCATACTTTGTCTTTATAAGACCTGGTTTTTATTCATTTGTAGCTTTTTTTTTTTTTTTTTTTTGCATTTGTTTTGGTTAGAAGGTGAATCTAGAAAACACAGAATCTTAAAAATAATAAAGCAATAGATGGTACAATTTTACAGTAAGGCTCCCCTCATGGCTAACAAATAATTTGATAATTATTAATTCCTCTATAAACACTTTATAAATCATTAATAACAGCTTATTATGCATTAATTAAAGGTGACAGAGACAAAACCGACCAGTTTATTTCCAAATAGTTAGCCACATCTGTTCACCTATTTAATCTAGAGCTGTTATATTAAACATAGACTAAGTTACTACCTTGTAAGTAAAATAAGCATTTATAAACTTTTTTTTTTTTTTTAGGATATAATACTTATAATGCAATGATAAAGTACAATATTATATGCTAAAGAAATAGGTTTGCAAATGCTTATTGTGCTAACTTAGTCTGAAATGTTTAATATAACAACTCTAGATTAAATACAGTATATAGGTGAACAGATTGGGCTCACTATTTGGCAAGAAACTGGTCAGTTTTGTCTCTCTGTCCCCCTTAATGCATAATAAGCAGCTATTAACGATTTATAAAATGTTTATAGAGGAAATAATGTATCTATAAACTATTTATTAGCATCTATTTAGGGAGCCTTATTGCAAAGTGGTACCCAATAGATATAGTAACAGCTTTTGAAGATTGCGGCAGAAACTAAACTGAAAACAATGCAAATCTCTGAAGACTTAGATTTTAGCAATTTATGTGTCAGAACAATGCGAATACAGACCATAATACTGTATATGTAATTAAAACTAACAAGTCCAGCTTAATTTTCCTACATGAACAGTAATTAAATGGAAGAATTTATTCGGACATTTCCTTCCTTCTGCTTCACCATCCTGCAGGGGTTGTTGCCATGGTGAGTAAACTTGCATGGAAGATTTGGCAAAAGTTTTACACCAGATGCCATTTCTGATGCAACTGAACCTGCAGCCTCAGGAACAAGACAGCACTGACCACCGAGTTCGTGCACCTTATTTGATTTTATTGTGATATTTCTCAGTTGAAAAATAATTGCTCATATTGTCTCAACATTTTTTTAACTTAACATAGTTGTATAGGGTCTTAAAAAGTCAACCTCATTTATTAATTCATTAATTCAAACTTTATACAGGTTAGTCTCGTTCCACACACACACACACACACAAAGCATGAACTTTTGTGTTTGGTCGATTTATTTATTTATTTAGTAGAATCAATGCTTCTTGGCCACAAATCTTACATCGTTGGAAAGCTTGTTTACTTCCCCTTTTTGCGGGTCGGTCATTATGTGGGCTCAACTCATGAAAATCATCTCTCCCATGCCAAACAGCTTATTCTGTTATTGTTCGGTGTTTTATTAATTTAGAGAATTGAAGTATAAAAAAACAAGACACGTTGGCAATTAGCAATATATTCCTTTAGTAATCAGGGGCCTCAGTAGCATGTGGAAGAACCATACACAGCCACGGGCACCTTTCGCTCATGGTTTTCAGCAGCTTGGCCCCACACTGAAGTCAGATGGTATCCTATTCTTCAAGCAGTGTTTATCACAAGTTAGCTATTGTGGTTGTGTTGGTCACTCTGGAACAAACAAACACAAGCTGATCCAACTGGTGTTCATGGGGTTGAGCTCAGGACTCAGGCAGGTCATTTCATCCTTTCCATTTCCAAATACTGTATTTGAAGTCATCTATGACAAACCTCACTTTGTGGGAGCAAGCATTGCCATTTTGCAGAACATGATTTGGTCCCAGTCTGTGGAGATATGGGATTGCCACTGGTGCTGACACTCAAGCATCAGTCAGGCATTTGACCGTCAGAACTTTGTGATACCAGCTCAAAGCAGAGCATGTGGTTTTAAAAACAGTGGAAAGAAGAAACACATGTTTGATGGTATTCTAAAATTCAACATAAAACAGGAGAAATGAGGAGTGCTGGAAGAAACGGAAGTGAACAAACTGTTGTAGCACATCTCAGATTTGAACACGTGGAACGATAGAATCACAGAAGGAAAACATAATTCAGTTAAATGTGAAGATGAAACCATAGAACACATTTAATTATACCGCCAGAAGAAGAACAGAAATATAAGAAGTCGACCGACTGACCGTCAGAAAGGTTTGATCCGGTTGAAATATTACAAAATAATTTAAAATGTGACAATTCCCAGACTTGAATAAAACAGTATTGTTTCAGTCCACACTCAAACCCATTGGTGGAGATGCTGCGTCACATGACCACCAGAAAAAGAAGAAGAAGCTGTTTGGCTTTGGTAGAGAAATATGGCAAGTTTTTCATGGAGGGCAACCCACAAATACATTTTGTTAACAAATGTGATAGGATTCAGTGGGAAATAGCATTGCCATGATAAGATTTGTTGCCTAGAAGCTTTGAGAACAAATAAATAAATGACCAAACACAGATTTCTTTTTGGGTGGGAAATACTGTATAGATCAAAATTTCAGGCCAGAGATGAAAGTTTTAGAAAAATGGTTGAACAGCTCTTTAGTTCTCTTATTTCACTGATTAAGTGCGGAGACTAAAATCCACAATCTATCATCTCCATCTCTCTCCTAAAATGTGTTTGCTCTTGCTGAAAAAGGTGAAAACGTGCATTTTTAATAAAAACAATAATGCAAGACAACAGTTAAGACACACTGTTTGGCACATTTCCCTACTTAAATTATTTATTTATTTATTTTGGCCACATCATAAATTTTTACTGCTAGCTGTAATCCAAATACAGTATAAAACAAAAATGTACAAGTTAAAATTGTAGATTTTTTGTTGTTTGTTTTACAAGAGATTTGTGATAGTGTGACAAATCAGTTAGGAAACGTATAAGACTTATAACTCAGCTGATCTTCATTTTGACTGCGATGTAGGATTTGGCAGCCACCATGCAGGTACACTGCTGATTCACATTAGCTCCATTCTAAATGAAGTTTGGAAGTCTGTCACGTCTTGAAGAGTACGTGCAGCACATATCCACAAAAATCTCAACTTTTGGAAGCAAAAAGCTTTAAAATGTTCACTTCAAGGTCTATACGTGTATCAAAAACTCCAAAATTAGCCATGTTTAATAGAATAACATTCTAGAAAGACAACTTTTCTGCAAATCTTACAACATTTAAACATTCGATTACATGTACTCATTGTATTTTTTACATTTTCTCAATTTTGTCGAGAAGGTAAGTGAGGGCCGGCAGGACTGTGGGTGTCTCAGCATTACCTGGCCAGATGATAGCCTCCAGAAGTGTCACCCTGCGAGCCAGAAGCTCAAGGTCTGCTTGCAAGTCTTGGAACATCTGCAAGCTAATGTCCTATCAGAGAGCAGTGACAGGGGTACGTGAGGCTGTGGAAAAACCCATTCGAGTCCTGGGGCTGCCTGCGACTGTTGCCAACCATCTGTCTCAGCAGCGAGGTAGAGGGAGTGTGAGCGCCCCCTCTCCCAGCTTTGACCCCTGCCTAAAGTTGACCCCTCCTCAGGCCTCCTACTCACCATGAATACCGATCATAGTCTCAAGGATTAAAACCCTCTCGGCTAAGATCTTCAGTGCCTCTCTGATCTGATGTATCCCGTCCCCCTGTGAACATAGATACAGCCGTCATAGTAGAGGGCACAAGCAAAAAGAACTGCTCGCCAAGATGCAAGTCACATTTCAAAACACAGTTCGGCGAGTTAGAAGGTTAAAACAGTCCACACGTCTGCCCAGCGTGATTATCATAGTTCTCTGCATGTCTCCTTCATGAACGTGCTGCTGTATCATGTCATTCTCATCATGCTGAGCAGGCAAACGTCATGCACATCACAAACCAGCATCACACTTTTCCCAACTGCATCTCCTTAGCAAGATTATTTTCAGCTCCACAGTGTTCATTCCTGACACTGCAGACACATCATCTGCTGTCATCCTGAAGCAAACAACATCTGGTTTGGAGTCATACCTTCACAACGACAAAGGAACTGAAGCTCGAGATGTGAAACAGACAGAAACAGCATGCACAGGCATGGCTGAAGCTTTTGATGCTCAGGTGTTTTAATGAAACAATATGCAGTTGACAAGACACACCAACGACATACAGAAGTCAGAATTAGAATTGTGAAGAAAAAAAAGGCAAACATTTATTTATTGTGTTGATCTCTTCCTTTGATTTATTTGAAACGTCTAAAGTTTGATTGCCAAGACGTTTTGTGTTTACATTCAAGATACCAGGACAGCACGGCGGCGCAGTGGTTAGAGCAGTCGCCTCACAGCAAAAAAAGATCACAGGTTCGCCACCTGTTCAGGGCCTTTCTGTGTAGAGTTTGCATGTTCTCTCCGTGCGTGCACGACTTTTCTCTGAGTATTCCTGTTTCAGCCCACAGACCAAGAAGTTGGGTGACTTGGTGAATCTAAACTGGGTGTGAATGGTTGTTTGTCTCGTTTCTCTATGTGGCCCTGTGATGGACGTGCGACTTGTCCAGGGTGTGCGCCGCTTCTTGCACAGTGACTGCTGGAGACCTTGCGTGGAAAAGTGAGTACAGAAAATGGATGGGTGGATTCATGGACCCCAGAGGATGAGCCTCTCTGACTTTGTTGAACCTCAAGTAGAGACCTGACCAACGTTTTAGTAAAAACTTTTTCAATTTTTTTTTCACAAATCTTGCACAGTTGTCCTCTAATGTTTAATCCTGAGCATTTTGATTAATGACCAAATTACTCAAAAACTTGTGTCTATCAAATATGCATTTTCTAAAGAGCAGCATACCTAACCCCAACCCATGCTAGCACGAACATTACTAACGTCAGCTCTTAATTTTGTTAACTTCAAATTAAAGACCTCTGTCCTTTATGGTGCTTTTACCTGCATTAGTTCACATGAGATAGATTCAGTAGCTTATTTAATCATCCAGAGAAAAGAAATGCAGTGTCATGCTTATCATGCAAGGTCACGTGGGAATGAGAGCTCAGCTGTATCCACTTCACACAAAATCAGAGCACAACACCTCTAAACCCAACAGGACACACCGACACATAATGAATGGAGGGCTTTGGCATACACACCTCACATGATTATTCTGTGCTTTATTGAATTACTTCAGATTATTGTGTTACACAGAATAAGAAATGAAAAAAAAAATGGCCGTTAAAATAAATCAAGATTAAAAATGTAGCCGTCCTGCTGTTTTTGTCTTGTTTGTGTATTTCTATGTATATGCCAAAGCCGGCAGCTGAAAAGGTGACTGTGGAAGGTAGCCATGGGGACAGTAGCTTGCAGAGGGAGACAGCTTTAGGGTCAAGAGGACAGCGTCCGAACAGGAGACAGCAGTCCAGAGCTCACCCCGATGACCAACAACACACACACAATCTATGCAGACACCAATTATATATGCTCAGATATAAAAACTGAAACTGTTTAATTAATCAATCAATCGGCAGGAGTATATGATGAGGGAAGAAGAGGTGAAGATGAACACATCAGTTGGTGTCCAGGCACAGTCAGATAAAGCAATGGTTCCCAACACAGGCCCTTGAGGAACACCATCCTGCATATTATAATAGTTTCCATGCTCCAACACACCTGATTCAGTGACTTAAATGCATCATCAAGTTCTACGGAAGCCTGTTAGTCGCACATTGATACAAATACAGCATGTCAAAGCAGGGAAACAACTAAAACACACAGGATGGTGTTCCTCAAGGACCAGGGTTGGGAACCACTGGGATAAAGAACAGTGATTGTTAATTATCATAATAAACTTACAATTTGGTCATGTTAGAATAAACTAACGGCAGTTTATGGGATGACATCTATGGAAATAACTTAAAACCAAACATAAAAAAAGCCATTTGACACACAATAAAGAAATTCAAACTTATAATCTATCCGCCCTCTCGTTGTGTCATTGTGTGAACCAGCAGCAGCTGCAGTCTTACCGGCAAGCCTTTTTCTCCCGGCTCTCCTTTGGGACCTGGCACTCCCTGTGAACACACATTAAACACGTGAATTGAAAATGTTAGTGAAAGTTGCGCGGCAGTTCACAGCCACAGAGCGAACTGCCCATCCCTCCGTGATTATTCACTGTGCTGCTGGTGAGCGTACCACTGCAACACAACCACACATGACATGTGTGCACAAAGCTGAGAAGAGGCAGCTTACCGGTTCACCTCGGAGACCCCTATCTCCTGGGTGACCTAAAGGACCCTGAAAAAAGCAAACGTATGTCACAGAAAGTTGATGATGACTGAAAGTGTAACACAGCCGCATGCTGCGGAGGTGCTGATGTTGTTTAAACACATGTTAAACATCAGAAAACCTGCAGTTACAAAATAACACCTCTAGCTCTGCAGTGGAAGGCTGGATAATGAAGCCACAACGAGATACTCACTCTCTCCCCACGCTCTCCCTTCGGCCCCACAGGGCCCTGCACTCCTGGAGCTCCAGGTTTCCCCTACAATCAGCGAAAAGACAAAATAAAACGACAAAGATACACTTGTGCATCGACAAACCTCGTTGTGCTAACATCACCATTAAGTGGTGGGAAAGCTTACATTTTGCCCTGATGGGCCAGGAGGTCCAACTGGGCCTCTGGGACCTGGGGGACCTGTGGGTTAGACACAGAGCTGTTAGCTCTATCTGGTAGAAGAACCTGAGCTCAGTCTGACATCCAACATTTCTGGATGTGTTCGTGACGTCTGGAGCATTAGTGAAGCGTTTCGTGTGCAGAATGTTTGCGTTTGGTCACAAATAAATCTTTGTGTGTTTAAAAGCACAACATTGGGAGTATGACAGAAACAAACTGAGATTTACAACCTGCTGGGGAAACTTTAATAAAATGTATATTATAAAAACAATGCATGTCAAGCACACTCACCGACAGGCCCCGGAGGACCCTGAGGTCCAGGAACAGGTAAACCTCTTGAGTCATGGAAGGTGTTGGTGAAGAAGGGGTCTTTACCACGATCTGGAGTTGAAATGAAATGTGTGTGTTTAAGCTACTCTCCTGACTAAACTGGAACAAATGATTCATATATGATGTGATAATATTAATTTGACTGATGATTATATAAACTACAAACCTGTTTCACTATAATAATAGATATTTTAGTATCATTAAGAATAAGGCCAAGCATTTAGCTATGTTTGAACAACAAACAATACCTTGAATCTTGAAAGGAAGTGATTATTTTGATTTTGTAGACGTCACACAATGCCTAATAATTTAGTATAATGTATATATTTTTTATTGTGTTAAAGTAACCCAAACGTCTTAAAGATGTCAAATTGCTGAGCCACATTTGAACCAGCAGTCAACTCAGTAAATCCACTAGAGGGCAGTGTTTTTTTATATTATTTATTTATTTATATATTTTTTAATGGGCACAATCTCATTGGGGTGATCATGAGAAATAGATCATTGGACAGTTATCACCCACAGCTGAAGGCAAAGGGGCAACAGCGTTTTTAATCTGTGTGTTTGTTTGTTTGTCGGTCTGTTAGCAAAATATTTCCTAAACCACTAGATAGACGTTAATGAAACTTACAGAATTTAATCACTGGATGTATATCTGCAATTGATAAACTCTAGGAGTCACCTCATTTTAAGTTGGACACCAAAACTAGTCAACTTTAGAAAACATAAAAATGTCTTTAACGCATCCAGTTTTACAGATACTGAGTCAAGGTTTTGTGTGGTTGTAGCTGAGAGCCGTAAAGCACTAAACAATGAATAACATCTCTACTTAATCTTTAGCATTAACTGTTTGCAAACTCATGGAACTAAACAGATAAATAGACTGTATTTATATAGCACTTTTCTAACTTACCAAGATACTCAAAGCTCTTTACAACACAATCTGTGCCTTCATTTACCCATTCATACATCACTCTACTAGATCTGTACATAGAATAGTCAATGCTTTAGAACATTCTTACACCGATGGGACACACATCAGAGGCAATGAGAGGTTCAGTGTCTTGCCCAGGGACACTTCAGCATGTGACTGTTGGTGGAATTGAACTCCCAACTTTCACACTGGAGGATGACTGCTCTAACCACTCAGCCACAGCTGCCCAATTGTATTCAGGATTGTAATAAAACTCTCACAAGTAATTATTATATGTACAGTATATACTTTAACTTACGGAGTCAGCCCAGTTCAGGTTAGACACCACAGATAAATACATAACCATCACAAAATATGTCTGTAACTTTGTCAAATGTACAAATTTTGAGCTAAAACATGTTGTGGTAGTAGCTGAGAGTCATTCCCAACACACACAGCTGGACTCCAACAGCTGCATGCATGAGCACATAAGAGGAAGAGGGCGGTGAACATGAGGAAGTGTGTGGCTGCTTGCTCATTTTACTGACAGGAAATTGATCCAAACGCAGCCTGAGACTTCAAAAATAATGAGATGAGGAGGAAGATGATGATGATGATGATTGGTAGCTGTACACATCCTCCCGCTGCCTGATGACTGGAGACAAACAGATCAATGGTAAAGGTGACGGGCGTCCAAGCAGCACAGCTCCATGTTTCAAACCTCCAATGAGCACTGAGTTCTGAGACAGCTTCACATCAAATATTCCCACAGTCCTCTTCAGTCCTGATGCAGATGTAGGGACCAAACAATCCAGTGTTTTCCAAAGGAAGCTCATTGCAGATCCACCCCCACTTATGTTCCCCCCACCGTTACTTTGATGTGAAAGAAAAAGCCCAGACTCGGAAACCATCGTGCCAACCTCAGCGCCCTCGAGGCTCTCCACAGCGGAACCCGGAGCTCACAAATCTGTGTGCTGCATACTTTGCTTTACCACAGAATCCATGTATAAAACCCGCCCATGTGGCGACCTTGAAAGAGCCCCCATCTGTCTCTCGCACCCCCTCCTCACTCAGCTGTCGGGGCAGCCTACATCTGGAAGCTGTTCAGTGACGTCAGTGGACAGGTTCTCGTCCCAGGATGTAACGTCTGCATCAGTGACCACCTCTGCTCAGCTGGTGGGCAACAAGGAGCAGGTAGAAGTCAAAAGATCACGGTCATCTTGTTCTTTTCCGTCTTTACTAATAAGCTTTAAGTGCTAAAAGTTTGCAAAAGTGCAGCATGCTTGAAAAAAAAAAAAGGCCAAATAAAGATGCAAACATGTTTAAAGTGGTTTTGGTTTGACGTGAGGTCTCGTTGTGTGAAATGCCTCACTAAAAAGACCATCATTATAGCAGGAGGTGGGGAAGTGGTTGTCAGACGTGGGTGCACTCATTATGGAAGTTTCAAGACCATAAAGATTTATAACACAGACCTATTCTGCAACTTTTAATAGAAGATATTTACTAAAAAACTGAAATCTTTACTGCTTTTTATTTGTTAAAAATCCAAAGCTGATAAAATAAGGTCTGAAGAGCAAACAGGAAAAACAAAAATTACCTAACAATGTCCTTGATAATGTTGTGCACAGTAAAGGAGCTCCAGAGGTTGTGCAGGATGCGTTTGTCTTTCTAAAGAGTTCTGAACAGTTCAGATGGTTGGGCAACTGGACAATGTTGCATATCTTGCTATGTTGATTTGCTGTGATTTTATTGTGGTGTGAAGCACGTTGCTTTAATCTCCAGTTGTTTAGTTCCTTCAAAATATTTTAAAGACACTAAGACATCCACTATTTAAATTGATGGGGGCTGTGGTTAGAGCTGTCATTTCTAACCCAAACTGGGCCAGGCCGGGCCATAATAATATGCTTAATATGCGGGCTGGGCCAGTGTCAGACTTTTGATATCATTAGCATTCGCACGTGGCTTATGATCCAATTATATCGCAACGTGGCTTGCCATAAGATCACCAGCCACGCGTGGCCATTTCACCGGCCTTGAAAGAGGTAAAATAAAGGTCAGTTAAGCTTCAGATGGGACTATACTGCCAGGCAGCGACGCATCAAAGCCCAAATGGACGTTCATTCAGCAGCTGCACTCAGCGGACGCGCGCGGCCGATGACCTAAACAGGTGAGATCACAAAATATCCAACATGTCAGAGCAGGGTCCATGTCTGAATCATGCAGAATGAAGGCAGAAGCAGGGATTTAATGTGCTTTGACGACCATGAAATGACAAACACCCCCTCAGCTCTGATCTTCTGCCACATTAGCTGCGCACATCCGTCAACAGTTAATAACTTTATGAGCAGTCAAAGTTTAATTAAAAATGTTGGGGTTTTGTTTTCGGGTTCAGACCTGTAATTACTGTTAATTCATCGGGTTGGGTGGGGTTCAGAAATGATGGTTACAGGTTGGGGGCGAGTCAGGTCAGATTTTTGGGGCCCAGATGCAACTCTAGCTGTGGCATTGGTGGTCAGTGCCACGATCTTGTAATCATGACATTGCAGGTTCAAGTCCAGGCGTGTCAGGTGTAGTTGACAGTTTGTTGTAAAACGTGTAATTGTTGTACTGGGTCTTACTGTGGTCTGGTTCTGGGATACGGGCGCTGGCTGGCGATGGTGGGCCCGGTGGCCCGGGTGGCCCAGGCAGGCCTGGGAGACCTCTCTCTCCTGGGAGTCCTGGTGGACCACGAGGTCCTGAGAAAATAGAGGAAAGTTGAAGAACACCTGCAGTTCTGAGAGGAGCACAAACTGCAACAGAGACCAGAGAGAGAAAACATTGGAGGAAGTGATGATGTAATACAATAGTGTCTGATTAGGTGGACATCTGTTTGTCCACATGTGGAGTAAAATCAGAGAACTGAAGAACGGGAGGTGCATTAATGGTCTGCTGCTGGAAACAGTGACACATAAAAAAAAACCAGAATTAAACTCGGCACAATGTTACTGGCACAAGGCTCACGGTAAAGTGACTATTCCCTGCATGCATGCCAACTGTTTTTGTGTGTTTTCATTCATGAAGAGCCTGTAATTGAGGCAGTGAGTGAAAGTGTCCCTCTGTCCTGCTTTGGCAATTAATTTAAAGATGGAAAAAAACCCTCATTACATCATTTGACCTCTCTGAGATCACCACCTTCCTCCCTCTGTCCCATCAACACTCAGCACCTTTCTGTTTATTCCCCGATGAAACTCACAGTCACTGTCCAATAACTGCTGCATTTCTATATGATGTTATGACAGCCTCGATCTGACTTATCCATGGCCTGCAGCACAGCTGGCCATGTTTTGGTTCCTTCTTGGAAGACGTCCACAGCACAGTGGGTCACTTTCATGCCCCAACTGGTCCTTTAAAGTTTATGCAGCATATAAGAGAAAAGCATTTTTCTTGAATCATGAGGCTCCCTGGAAGTGATCACCCCCCCACCCCCCACCCTCACCCCCTGCAT
>JARVLU010001462.1:20060645-20071452 GCA_031762415.1 Simpsonichthys santanae
GGAATGAGATCATCAGAGGTACAGCACATGTTGAACAACTGGGAGATAAAGTTAGAGACCAGACTGAGATGGTTTGGGCATGTCCAGAGGAGGGACAGTAAGTATGTTAGTAGAAGGACATCAGAAATGGTGCTGCCAGGAAAAAGACAACGAGGAGATATATGGATGCAGTTAGAGAGGACATGGATGGAGTGAGGACAGAGTGAGATGGAGGAGGATGACTCGCTGTGGAGATCCCTGAAGAGAAAAAGCCGAAAGAAGAAGATATAAACTTTTTTCTGTATTTGACAGGTTTTTTTTTTTGTTTTTTTGTTTTTTTTTTTTTATTTTATTTTATTTTTTTTACAATTTTCTAATGTCAGAAAATCTCTTAGACTTATTTTACAACTGTCATTAGAGCTGGATTAAAGCAATAGCTCAGGTTTTTTTGAAGAGGTGTAATATGGAAAGGTTATGAACAGTTAATACCTTACCTGTTGCAGATAGCTCTTTGAATGACCTTAATTTGGAAAAATAGTTTAATTCTGACTGAACAAAGGAGCCAAGACCAAAGTGAGCTGATTCTGGCTTAAAACAACTCTGGTTTAAAAAAAATAAAAATAAAAAAATAAAAACAATAACACGTAATCTGAATTATATTTCATAATCACTGTCAGTTTAACATACATGTTTTTCTGGCAGAACTATCCTCTGCAGAATATTGTGAAGATGTTTGGTAAAATAGTTAGAAACTGAAACATACATACAGTAATCTTTATATTTGTGTTTATTTACGTCCCATTGCCAGAATCTAATCGCTCCTTAGAGATGATAAAATGTGCTCCAGGCTGCGCTAAAAGTGCTACAACAAGCTGCAGATATTTACACATCACAAAAAAACAACAGAATTTTATGTAAACAACATTGTAGCATGACACTGATTGTAGTGTAAGTTTTAAAACAGAGTTTGCACAAGCTGCTATGACACTTGAAACTGGAGTTGTTATAAGACAGCAACAATTCACTTTGGTCTTGGCCCCATTTAAATTAGCCATCAGCTCATCGAGAGTTAAACTCCATTTCTCCAAATTGACGTTGTTAATAAAAATGTCTGCAACGAGTAACAACCTCGCCACAGAATTCCACTGTAAACGATCAGAAGTATTCCTTTAATATGTTTAATTACAAAGTCTTTAAATCTTACTTACCGGTACATTGTTTCCCAAAATGTGGTTAATTAATAGTTAATAGTTAATTGGTGAGGGTAAATTGTGCCTCGGTGTGAGTGTGTGTGACTGGTTGTCTTCTTTGTCTCTTTGTGGCCCTGTGATGGACTGGCATCCAGGGTGCACCCATCTTCTCACTCAGTACATGCTGAAGGCAGATACAAGGGTTAGAAAATGGACCGATAGTTTCCATACATTTTATTTCAGGTTTTAACTGTGAAGTTTTAAAAATAAAAACGCCTTCATTAGCTCTTTCATAAAAATCTCGTGTTTTTTTTTCCCCTATCTGAAGGGTCCCAGTGCCATACTCCTGTGCCCACAGTTCATCCCTGCTTCACCCCAAACCACGAGCCAACAGTTCACAGACAAACATGAGACGGGCCTGTTCTCCTAAAGTGGACATTATGTTCATGAAGACTCATAAAACAGCCAGCAGCACCTTCCTCAACATACTTTTCCGCTTTGGAGAAAAACACAGGCTCAAATTTGCCTTCCCCGACAGCAGGAATGACTTCGACTATCCGTCCCTGTTCCAGCGCTCTTTTGTTAAAGACTACAAACCTGGAATGTGCTTCAACGTCATCTGCAATCACATGCGATTCAATGCCTCTGAAGTGGAGAAGGTGCTACCCACAGACACATCCTACATCACCATAATGCGAGATCCTGCAGAGCTTTTTGAGTCCTCATTCCACTATTTTGGTCGGTTAGTACCTTTTACCTGGAAGATACCAGGTGATGACAAGATGACAGAGTTCCTGCTCAACCCCCACAGCTACTTTGATCCAGAGGGCTTCAATTCTTTCTACCTCAAGAATCTGCTGTTCTTTGATTTTGGCCAGGACAACACTCTGAAGCTGGACGACCCGCGAGTAGATGAAGGAATCCGTTTAATCTCTGAGCGTTTTCAGCTGGTCATGTTGGTGGAATACTTTGAGGAATCACTGATCCTGCTCAAGGAAGCACTCTGCTGGGAGATGGAGGACTTGCTCTTCTTCAAGCTCAATGCCCGCAAGGGATCCACCGTGTCAAAACTCACCCCCAAGCTGAGGGCCAGGGCCCTCGAGTGGAACGCCATCGACTGGAAGCTATACCAGCACTTCAACCGGACATTTTGGAAGAAAGTCAACGCTTATGGACGGGAGCGCATGGCTGAGGACGTGGCAGAACTCAAGAAGAGAAACAAAGAGATGACGTTGGTCTGTATTGAGGGGGGGCACGCTGTGGAAGCGGGCAGCATCCAGGAAACAGACTTGCAGCCCTGGCAGCCAATCGGAGAGAAGTCGATCATGGGCTACAACCTGAAGAAAAACATTGACAGTGCCCACCAGAAGCTCTGCCGTAAGATGTTGATGCCAGAGATTCAGTACCTGACAGAACTGGGGGTGAACCTGTGGATCACCAAGCTGTGGGGTCATGTTCGGAATATCATCAACTGGTGATGAGACATTTTAGCAGGAGTAGTCAAGCCACTCTTGAAAAACTGTATTAAGAAAAAAGAAAAAGATTTCTGAGTGTGTGGTTTGTGTGTGGTTGGTGGAACGAGACTACATTTCCTTTCATTAAGTTGAAAAGCAGAGATCCCCTTGTGTTATATATGTAATGTACCTAAGGGGTGCTTAGGGAAGACAAGTGTTGATTTAGCAATCTACAATAATGTGTTTTTAACTTAGTATTATTCACAGAGTCATTTTAATTGTTTAAATTATCTCATCGATTAGAGCATGTTTTCATTGAGCGTGTGAGTGAAATTTAAAAACCACAACTAATTTGTGAGCTCTTTAAAGAAACGAAGCACAATCATTTATTTTACCACATTTTTTACGTTGTTTGAAGACATAATTGTGGAAAATGTAGGTAAAATATGATTTTTAAAAAGTGAGTGTACTTTTAAGTATTAAATCCCATTTTTTTTTCTTTGTCTATGTAAAGCAAAACTGGCATCTGAACAGAAACATTTGGAATAACAATTATTTTTAACCTGTCACAACACAAAGACTTTCTTTTCTGTTACTAAAATAGAAAAGTAATTTAAGGGATGACAGAGACTACAAGCCATAAAAAATGTATTGAGAACACAGTAAACTTTTTAACATTTAATTGAAATTATTATTGATAGCTGTGCTTTTTTTATGTCAAAGCTGTGGGACTCTAAAAAGAGAACAGTGTAACTGACTTTGGGAATCCAGTTATTAAAAATGCAATATATATAGTAATAACAATTGACAATTGGGGAAAATCTGAGAAATCCAGGTAATAAAATAAAAAGCAAATACAACACAATAAAATTAAAATGCAGCTAATTTCCTTTAATATTTGATCTAGCAGATGGTATTTGTGGAACTTTTTGCTGCATGATGTAATTTTGGCTTTTCCAGTGACTTTTGAAGTCTCAGCCAATTTTTCTTTTTCTGTTGAACAACACTTACAATAATAATATAGTTGGATTTGCACCATAAGCTAAAACTCAACCCTCTGATGTGTACATGAAATAGATGGTAGGGTTGCGATTTGACAGCGGCTAACAGTGTTAAATGCTATTTTCATCAGTGTATGAAGTTTTGCCATCACATAAAAAGGGATTCAAAGAGGAGAAAAAAAAAGATTTTTTTTATTGCTGTTATATTACTCTGCAAAACTTGCCTTTTTCTGCATATGTATTCAATGAATAAAATAAAATTTATTTTATTTATGCATTCAGCTCATTTCTGATGTCTGATCATCTACTGACTGATCTTCAACTGCTACTGACAATATTCTGAATTAATTTTTTTTAAATCAAAATTAAGTGAACTGTAATACTGGGTGTGTTAAAACAATTTATAAAGCTCATTTTCTCGTATTATTTTTTTTTTTATCTATACCGGTATATACTTTGTAAAACTATGGTGAAAGAATGCTCTGGCTCCATTTTGTTCGATCATATTGTTTTTTTTTCCCCCAAGATTTTGAATGATGAACAATATCTTTCATTGAAAGTATGACCCAAGTCATGTTACGAGTCAGCAATGAATAATATATGAGGATTGTCCTGTTCTAATGACACGAGGGCAAGGCTAATACATTAAGTGAAAGCAGTTTCGTGATGGCCCATTCATTTTGTTTTCTTTTTGTCTGTTAGAGATAGTAAAACTAAAATATTCACCATCATTTTTTTAAATAAAACAGTATGAATTAGATTAACTTCTGCAAGGAAGAGTATTATGATGAAGGAACAGTTATTGTTGTGAGAGAAAATATTTCATAATGGGGGGAATTTAAAAAAAATAATCCTTGCTATATATTTTTAGACTGATAAAAGAAATAACAGGCTCAAGTGAGGTTTGTGATGCTACATGAACACATTTTTATGATGTCAATGAGTTTTCTATGAGTTAACTCAGGTTCAAAGAAAGGATGTGTGCTTTAGGCGGAAGTTGTTTGTTGAATTTGTTTTAAGTGGTAGGATTTACAGGTGAAAAAGGAAAACACTAAAAACACAATTCATGGCATCCATCCATCCATCCATCCATCCATCCATCCATCCATCCATCCATCCATCTACTACCTGCTTTTTCCTTTTTGGGTCCCTGTGGGTCACTGGTGCCCAAATGGCCAGCAGTCACTGCAAGAGGTGGGGGCCATGGAACAGGTAACAAGTCCTTCACAGCAGTACATGTGAGGTTAACATTATTCAAATGCACACACACAAACACACAATATTTAAAGCTTTAAGTCTGTTTTGCAAAAAAAAAATATATATATATAAATAAAAAACACAACTAAACAAACAAACAAAAACAAACAAAAAAAAACATATTTAGGTTTTTAATACAAAGGATACTAAGATGCAACAACAGCTTTTCTAAAGAGCAAACCATTCAAGTGTTTTCTTTTTACCATAATGACTCAGATGATCATGATGATGAAAAAAATAGGGTTGATGAACAAATGTATGATGGATTAGCTCCTTTTGGACCACTTTTTGATATTATTTTCTTTTAAAAAAAATCTACAACAAAAATACAGGCATGACATGCATTAGTTAAAAAAATGACAAGTTGCACAATGTCTCAAAATTATTATTTTTTTAATGTTATTGATTGGTTGAACGCCTACCACTTTCTGTCAGCACGATGGAGCTGAGGAAGCCTTTGGATAATTCAATTCAGTTCAATTAATTTATATAGTGCCAAGTCACAACAGTCTCGGTGCACTGAACAGAAACATTCACGTATAAAAAATAAAAAAAAAACAAGAAGTTAATAAAAACATTGATAAGAATTTGAATACATTTATTTGAGCTTAAAAGATTAAAATAACATTGTAACAAAAATATTCACACATCATTTTAATCTTGTTTAATGCTTTATTATGACATTAAGAAATTGTGAATTGGGCTTCCAAATTAATTTGATTGCGTTTGGAACCTTTTACTCACAACATCTGTAATAAAGGTATGACCTTTATTGGACAATTGGACCTAATAATTTACAATGAATAGCGTATTAGTGTTTAATGCTCATTCTACCTTTATTTATAGAGGTTAGTTGATTTCGTTAATCATTAAACGACATTTAAAATGATCGAATAACTGTTTATTACAAATAAACGCTAATATAATTTAGTGATGCGTCCCTAACACCTGTAACTCATAAACTATACATACAGATACAGTATTATATTGCATTAACAGTGTTTGGTCTTTAACTTTAACATCCGCAGGAAGTGAGTCGGTGTTGTACTGAAAATGTACCCCTCATCACAGGAAGTGCATCTTCGACAATTGTTTTTACTTGAACAAAAGTAAAATTGAACCAAACGAATTGTGCTTTCAGTAATATCAAGAACACGATTATTTACCAATATTTATGATGATATATATGTTCACTGGACGTTTTATGGCAGACTGAGTGAGTTACATTTTTCAGCACAACACCGGTGGTTGGCGGCTGACAATAGCGGAACTGGGATTTGGCGATTTAGCCTGTATATTTTTTTGTTAAATACTTTGTGACGAGATCGCCCAATAAGTGGGATCAAATTCTGAGTCGGTTAAATTGTATATTAGCATAAATCTAACTGTTGTTTGGTAAGTTTTACTCGCTTGAACCGCTGTTTGTTTTGTAGGGGTTAGCATTAGCACAGAGCTAGCTGATTAGCCATGCTAGATGTGACTAGCTCATAATCACGAAGGTCGCTGCTGCCTTAAACTAATTTAACTTTACGTCTATCAATTTTAGGACATTGGTAGCAAAAATAACAGATGCCAGGATAGAGGATCGCCTTTAATGATGTCGCTGACAGAGGATGAGTGGCCCTGAGAACTTCTTATCCTGTTAAATGAGTTAGCGAAAATGACTTGCAAATCAACTAAAGTGGCCCCTAGTGTTGATTTTGACCACAGTTGCTCTGATAGCGTGGAGTATTTGACGCTAAATTTCGGCCCTTTTGAAACTGTTCATCGCTGGAGAAGACTTCCTCCCTGTGATGAGTTTGTTGGAGCAAGGTAACGCTGACAGCTGAGAGCATTTGCACTTCCTGAATGTTTACTTGTGTTTACCTTGAGCGTTGTTTATCCTCACACAGGCGCAGCAAACACACTGTTGTGGCATATAGGGATGCCATATACGTGTTTGGAGGAGACAATGGGTGAGGGATTTTTATTTATATACCTGTATATATACAGCACACACACACACACACACACACACACACACACACACACACACACACACACACACACACACACACACACACACACACATTTATATACAGTATACTGTACTGTATATACATAGTGGGCTGCCCTCTTGTACACTACATACAATTACAACCTTGTGTCTTTTATCAGGAAGAACATGCTGAATGATTTGCTTCGTTTTGATGTGAAAGACTGCTCCTGGTGTCGGTAAGACTGCAGCAGTGTCAATAAAAACATAATGACTGCAAATTTGGATTTAACACCTGTTTATCATTTGTTTCATAGAGCGTTCACTACTGGAAGCCCACCTGCTCCCAGATATCACCACTCAGCTGTGGTCCATGGCAGCAGCATGTTTGTCTTTGGTATTTTGACTTTATGAAATGTCTAGTTGTTTCTATAATCTGTAAAATGAAATGATGTAAAGTTTGACTCTATATCATATTTCAGGGGGCTACACTGGTGATATTTATTCAAATTCAAACCTGAAAAACAAAAATGACCTTTTTGAGTACAAGTTTGCGACAGGACAGTGGACTGAATGGAAAGTGGAAGGGAGGTATTGTATTTATGCTTTATTTATTTTTGTTTCATGCTTACCACTTGTCAATCAAACTATTTTTGGTATGTGTACCCATAATTATCAATCCTGTGACTGTTTCAGCTTGCCAGTAGCCAGATCTGCACATGGAGCTACAGTCTACGATGACAAGCTGTGGATATTCGCTGGCTATGATGGGAATGCCAGGTATGTTTGATCATGTTTTTTTTTTTTTTTTTGGTCATATATACACATTGGTTTCTGTGTTGAATCAGAACTTATTAATGTTTTACTTTTGTGTTCAGGCTGAATGACATGTGGACCATCAGTCTGCAGGATCGAGAACATGCATGCTGGGAAGAGGCCAGTTAAATTAATCTGCATATTCAAGAAGTAAATCAGTGAAGTAAAAGTTTCAGAAAGAGTTAATACATTAGTTTATTTCTCTTTGGTTTTGGGTCCACCAGATTGACCAAAGTGGTGAGATTCCCCCATCTTGCTGCAACTTCCCTGTAGCTGTGTGCAGGGATAAGATGTTTGTGTTTTCCGGTCAGAGTGGTGCCAAGATCACTAATAACCTCTTCCAGTTTGAGTTCAAAGGCCATATGTGAGCAAATCTCTTCCTTACCAAGCCTAACTGTTAATAGGGTGTGTATCTCCAAAGGTTTCACACAACTTGTTCATTAATTCCCAGGTGGACCCGCATCCCAACAGAACATTTACTGCGGGGCTCTCCTGCACCTCCGCAGAGACGTTATGGACACACCATGGTAGCCTTTGACCGCCACCTGTATGTATTCGGAGGCGCTGCTGACAACACTCTGCCCAATGAGCTGCACTGTTATGATGTGGACTCTCAGACCTGGGAGGTGATCCAACCCAGCCTCGACAGTGAGGTATGAACAAAATAAATTAGTTTTTAATTAGCAAAGCATGTGTTTGATGTTGACTTTCAAACCTTCTGCACCCTTTTAGACTTATCATTCCCTTGTTTTTTATGTTACTGGGGATGTTTTGCCATCCTGAATATGTATCTAAATGTTTGTTAGTGCTTTTTTAGGTAATGCTGATAAACACACCGTAACAGAAGCAGATTTTCTTCCATCTTCCCCCACTTCAGATGCCAAGTGGGAGGCTCTTCCATGCTGCAGCTGTAATTCAAGATGCCATGTACATCTTTGGTGGGACTGTAGATAACAATGTGCGCAGCGGGGAAATGTACAGATTCCAGGTTGGTGCAAATGATTAAACATAAGTAAAATTAAAAACAAACTCAGCTTTACATGTTTTCTGTTATTTATTTATTTTTTTTAATCAAAAGAGATTACAGATTTATGCTAAAATGTTTATTTTACAGTTCTCAATCTACCCCAAATGCACCCTCCATGAGGATTATGGCAAACTGTGGGAAAACCGTCAATTCTGTGATGTGGAGTTCATTCTGGGCGAGGTGTGTTTTTATTGTTAAATGTTTTTATACATGGGCAGCACAGTGGCGCAACTGGTAGAGCTGCTGCCTCTCAGCGAGCAGGTCCCTGGTTCAAATCTCAGTCCAGGGGCCTTTCTGGGTGGAGTTTGCATGTTCTCTCTGTGCATGCATGGGTTTTCTCCAGGTACTCTGGTTTCCTCCCACAGACCAAAAACATGCATGTTAGTCTGATTGGTAACTTTAAATTGTCTCTAGGTGTGAGTGAGAGAGTGATGGTTGTTTGTCTCTATGTGTCCCTGTGATGGACTGGAGACATGTCCAGGGTGTACCCCGCCCCTCGCACAGTGATTGCTGGACATGGGCACCGGGTACCCCCGTGACCCAAAATGGAAGAAGCGGGTAAAAGATAATGGATGGATGGATGGATGGATGTTTTATTTAATTTAAAGTCCTGGTAAGGCCTTCCAGGCCTATCCATGAGGCAGGAACCTTTTTGGTTACTTAGTTGCACTTCTTTGTTTAAATTATAATGACCAATATACCATAAAGTCCATAACTGGGGCTGAGGTTGCCAACGTAGCTAAAAAGTTCCACTGCAGCAGGGCTCTGGAGGTGGATAAGATCCGTCTTGAGTTCCTCAAGGCCGTGGATGTTGCTGGGCTGTCTTGGTTGATATACCTTTGGAACATTGTGTGGACATTGGTGGCAGTGCTACTGGGTTGGCAGACAGAGGTGATGGTTTCCCTCTTCAAAAAGGGAGACCGGGGAATGTGTTCCAGTTATATAGACATTTCTCTCCTTAGCCTTCTAGTATGGTCTATGTGGGGATACTGGAGAAGTGAGTCCGATCAATGGTCGAACCTCAGATTCAGGAGGAACAATGCAGGTTGAGTAATGACTGGGGTGTCTTTTGATCTCGTCCCCTCTCAGATAGCCATTAACTCATCAATCTAATCTGAATTACCGGTAAGTTATTTTTCCCCAAACTGAAGTCGTTCAAGGAGAACAGTTACGATAATTGTTCAAAACATGTTCCTCACATTAAAAGTTTTTAGCAAGCCCTTAAAGTATGGACCCAGCCTCTTGATGTGATGAAACATTGTAAATGTCTTCCTGCTGCAGTAGCTCTGATGTTTTCCCACACTCTCTCTGCAGACAGAAATGATTGTACATAATCACTGCTGTGGAATGCCACCACATCTCAGTCTTGTTTAACAGACACTGCGTGTGCATGTGTGTGTGGGCATGTGTGCGTGCGCGTGCACGGGTGAGGAGTCATTCGCTATCTGTGTGTGTTTCAAGAAAACAGACAAGGATAGCAGATACAGAATCAAAGAGAAAAGAAGGCAGACAAGTCCAGACGTGTCACTTTTCATCCAGACCGTGATGATTTGTTTTGGTTTCATCCATCTCAAATTGTATTTGTTATCAAAAACTCTGGCCTGTCTAATTGGAATTGGAGGTAATGGCCACTTCTATGTGAGAAAAAATGTAAAAGAATACTGTATACACAACTCCTCTTCGAATTGAAGTTGAAGACCACGAGAAAGAAAACGTCAGGAGACAGAGGGAGAAGAGGAAAGTCAAGAAATGTAGGACTGATGGTGGACACTCTAAATGTGGGAACAATGACAGGCATAGGTAGAGAGCTGCTGACATGATGCTGAGAAGGAAGGTAGATGATTTACATGTCCAAGGTACCAAGTGGAAGAGCAGCAAGGCTTGCAGCATTGGAGAAGGGTTTTAACTGTTTTCCCATGGTGTGGATAGAAAGAGAAATGGAGTAGGAGTGGTCCTGAAGGAGGAGTTGACAAAGAATGTACTTTGTAGTAGAAATGAAAAGAGTGCCAGATAGGGTGATGTGTCTGAAGATAGAAGTAGAAGGTCTGATGCTAAACATAGTCAGTGGTTATGCTCCACAGGTTGGATGTGATGTGGAGGAGAAAGAT
>JARVLU010001462.1:20127243-20137257 GCA_031762415.1 Simpsonichthys santanae
AGATAGATAGATAGATAGATAGATAGATAGATAGATAGATAGATAGATAGATAGATAGATAGATAGATAGATAATCTACTAGGTATATTTTACTGGTTATGAAAATAATGAAAAAATGTACAGAACATAAAAAACAAAGCTTCAATTATTTTCTACTTCTGGGGTTGAAGCTGTTTGTGTCTTTTTTATCTGTTTCTCCTTGATCATCTTCTTCTGCTCTCTCACTGCTGGGTTTCTGTGGTCATGCCACTGACATTTGTGTCCAAGCAGAGACCAGTGGGAGGGCCTTTACAACCCCTTGCTGTTTTTTCCTTAACCATGAGTACCCCCTGCCACCAGTCTCAGCCCACCAAGTCTTCTTTATTTGTGTGTGCATCAGTATTTATCCATTTGTGTGCGTAGTGATTGGTCATGTGTGTACAGTGTTAGTGACATTTTTAGTTCGCCTATGATCATGATTGACTTTAGCTTGTGTTCACAGTATGAAACAAGTCTCCTTTTCTAGTAGATGCAAGGTGAACAGTTTTATGTATGGATGGGTGTAGGGTTTGGGGGGGTTGGGTGGGAGGGGGTGAGGGGAGCCAGACATACACACGTGAATGAAACTAGCTTATTCAAAGATAATTTACACTTAACATATGTTCAGACAATGTTACATATTGTTTCTTAGACTTTTGGGGGGTTTACAAAGAACAAAATCCAAACTTTATTTTTATTTTTTTTCCCTCTGACACACACACGCAAACACACACACATGCTCCAGCAATATGGATGCAGTGATACTTTGCACCTTGGGGCGCTCCACTGTCAGTGCAGCACATCCTTCAGATAGCACATGTTCTCTAATTCACAAACAAGACATGTTGGCAGAAATTCATACCAAACACAGCATTTAAAAGCACACGCATCTGACAGGAAAATGTCTGTCAGGCGTGAACATGACATTACGTTAGTCCACTTGCATATATATATATATATATATATACTGTATATATAAAACACTGTAAATGTGTGGTTGAAACACAGCTATGCATATTTGTTTCTGCACCACTGTTCATCTTAGACAGTATAAACAAAAAGCATTGCTATTAGTAGTTACTGTACCACTGTTTGACATCAACAGATTATGTCAATATGTGTTTATATTTGGTAATGGAAATCATAGAGGCAGAGAGTGAATGTAAGTAAGGGGGTGAGAGCAGAAGCGGGTGTGATTAGCTCCTTTGTTGGAGGTCTGTTAAGCTTCATTGATTTCAGAGAATAGGTTCCTAATGAACCCAGCCAGGCTTGGGCCAAACTTTGTGCTGAAGACAAACTAAGTTATGGTGGTCCGGCAGAGTGCTGGGGGTGTGCCGACTGACATTCAACGCCTGGACATATGGTCTCCCCATCAGGGCCTCTCCAAGCCACTTTCTCATGTCCTGGCTTCTGTGTGTGAGTGTGTGTGTGCGAAAATGTCAGAAGGAATACATACTGAAAGGATATTTATAGTGAGCGTTTCTGTATTTGTTAACTTGTTGAGCAAACTGGAGACAATAATGGGGAAGAAATAGAGGGATAGGAAGATGGGGAAGGGGGGCATTGGGAGGTGAGTGGGGGTGGGGGGGGTGGAAGACGCTGGTTGATGTTTACTGAAAGCGACAGAGGAGAGAGGGCTCCGGGCTTTGTCTTTACAGCTGACCCCAATACAAAATCTTTTCTGGCTCATCCTACAGGACACAGAGTAACTGAGTAAATCAGGCCAACTTGGCTTTGGTGTGGCAGTGACCTCACCAGAACAGATGGATAGCAGGATCCAGGATACAAAGGACAAAAAGGTCTGAAGATGTTTTGTGATCTCAGAATTCATGGAACGGGCTTATGTTTGTTATGAAGTGGAACATTAGATAGCAAGCAGCTTTGTGCTTGTGTTTTGTGTGTATCCAGCCATGCATTTGTGCTAATGTGTAAAGAGGAGGTGCAAGTGAGCCTCAGTGTGGTTTTAGACTAATTTCTCATGTCAGGTTGCCAGTGTGGGGATGGATGTCTTCCATGTCCCACCAACAAGGCTCTCAGTAACTGAGCCTGCAAGGGGGAGAATGGGCCCACTACAGGGCCACACAGCAGGCTTGAACAACACTTATTCTGCTGGCCAAACTGTCAACCAGAACAACTTCATTGTGCCCAAAATTGGAGTTGAAAGCAGCTGAAAGCTAGGCAGAAACTTGGGAGGGGAGGGGGCTTGGGAAGGTAGGTAGTGAGGGAGGAGGATGCAAAGCAAGAAAAGGAGAAACCAGTAAGCTGGTCTGTGGGAAACCTGGGGGACTAAAATAAAGTGGGAGTCCCAAAAAAAAAAGACTTGGGGATGAATAGAGTCAGACAGTGTGAGTTCATTTCACTGAGGAGAATTTCCATAGATCCTACAGGAGAGGCAGACAGCCGGCAGCAAGGCAGCAGCCTTGAATGGAAATTTATTAAAATCTGGTCTGGGATAAGGGAAGTAACAGTAGCAGTTTTGTCTTGTACTGTCTGTACGAGAACCATATTTAAGTATACTTTCAGTCATAAAAACACACCTTTTAAGCAAAAACACAAGGTAAAAATGCTTTGCACCCAACAATTGAGGATCTGGAGTTTCATTTAAGGTAGCACATTTTTTTGTCACTAGATAGATTAAAAATGTAAGAAGGTTTTAAAATCTGTGTCAGAAATAATCTCAAACACACACATGCACACACACAGACAGTTCCCTGCAGACTTCTGCTGCACTGAACCCCAGGAGGGACTCTTGCCACTAGTTTTGTACTGGGTTATGTATATAGTACAACAGAAAGCCCCTTTAGACTGACACTAAACCAGTTTAAATCAGTCCAACCCTGATTTATGTCACCATCCTCCTCTTTGTCTGTTTTCTCTCTACCTCTGGCTATTGCAAATTCATATTCATGCCTTCTGAAATTATGCTAAAGGACGAAAAAGTTTACTTAGTCACACTCGGTTTTAAAAGAGGAGGAACGACTGTGATTTTGTGTATTTGGTGAGGTAAAGGTATGCACATGTCACTGCAGTTTCTTTATGTGTGTGTGTGTGGACAAAATGCCGAAATGAATTCACACTCTCACACACGTACCACCCCTGTTTGATCCAGAGCTAGCCCTGCAGCTCCCAGAGACTCAACAAAAGGCCTCCTCTATCCATTGTATGAGCCGTGTGTTTCCCAGGAGAGCTTGAGCTCAGCAAGAGAAGGGCCCCAGATCGCTTTCGCCTGACATGGATGTTTATTCGCTCTATGGTCCAGCAGAACACCCTCAAAAGGACTGGCCTGAGCATTTTGACGTGCGTGACATATAGTTTTCGAGAAGCAGAAAAGGGCTGGAGGCTGTGAGAAAGAAAAAAAGCAGAGTGAGTGCCTTGACAGATGAACAGACAGACCAGACAGACAGATAGAGAGCCGGCCTGTCTGTAAAAGTGTTCTCAGTGCACTCATATGAAAAGGATTATTCAAGGTGTTCTTCACCATTTTATTTCCTTATTGTCTTTACACTAGTCAGCTTTCTTGTCAACCTTGTTCATAAATGTAGATCCCCCCAGTGGGTGGGTAGAGATTTCTTCCTGATCTTGACAAGCCCTCCCATCCCTGACTGCATGCTAATTTCTCCAGAACTACTGAGCCAATGCAAAACAAATACAAACTGCCAGGCGCTACTGTTTTCTACTTCAGATGCAGCGTTTCACTAAGTTAGCATCTAGTAGTCGTCTTTCTTTTTGAATATGTGATTATTCAGATAGTCTCCCGTGGATGGTGAAGTTTACATTGATAGTTTTTGTAGGTATCTGTGATGTTCTGTCGACACCTTTCCAGTATAAAGTTCAGATCTCATGTTAAAAAAGCATCATCCTCCGCCAGTGAAGTATGAATGTCCTTCAAATAAAGCTATGCGAACAAATTCTGACTGATAAATGCAGATTTTCGTTTCCTTTCAAAGGATTATGCTAGGTAATAAATGTCCTCAGCTGCTTCTGTTTTCCTTGATCACTTATCTCCAAAGTTATATCTTTGCCTACTTTCCTATTTATTTATGTTTTGTAATATCTAAGGGTTTCCTTGAGCTTAGTGTGCAGGGTTGACCTCTGTAGAGCCACAGAAGCCAAGAGTTGAAAACAAACATGGGAGGCTGATACTATCTAATCGGCTGATAATCATTATCGTCTAAGATATCGCTATGCTCCATTCCAAATACCAGCACAAGCCCAGCCTCCACAATCTTCCTCTGCTCCCTTTGAGGTAAAAGCTTAGGTGTAGAAGCTGAGAATGAAGTGAGCTATTGTCACAGTGTAACCGGACTCTATAGCATGTTGTTTGATCCTGTCTTGGACCTGAAAAGCCTTTTTCTTACTTGAACTGACACATCAGCTGGGAGGGTCAGCCGGCAGTCTATTTGTGGACTGTCTGTCATTCTGTCTGCTGGTTTTCTTCATTTAATAATCATCTGATGGTGTCTTAGCCAGGTTAAAAATTTGAGTTTATAGTATATCTATACAATTTCTCATTTGATGCATATGGAATTACAGTGAACTTTTTGACGCCTTATCATGTTACAACCACGAACCTCAGAATATTTTGTAGGGACTTTTTGTAATAGAAATACAGTTGTTCTGGGAAGGCTTCAAGAAGTTTGTTACAGAACATTAATGATCAAACAGCATTATGAAAACCAAGGAATACACAAGACAAGCCAGGTTTAAAGTTGTTTAGACGTTGAAAACTGAGTTATGCTATAAAACAATATCTTAAGCTTTAAACATTTCTCTGAGATCTGTCTAATGAATCATTCAAAAATTGAAATGTTATAGTGCAACTGCAAACCTAATAAGACTTGTCAGTCTACCTTGACAGACAGCAAGGAGAGCATTTATCTGAGAGGAAGCCAAGAAGACAACATCCAAACTGTAGGTTTTTCTGATAACTAACAATGTATGTTGGCCTGAACACACCACCCCCATGATGAAACAGGGTGGTGGCATGCTGGTGAAGATTCTCAGTCATCCAGGACATGATCAATTCAAAAATACTTTCATACAAAAACTACTGGACTTTATTTGTAACAGAAGACGTTTCACTCTTCATCCGAAGAGCTTTCTCAATTCAAAGAGCAGAGTGTGGGGTTCATAATTTTTTTTTCAGGGAGGTGGCAGAATCATGTTGTGAAAATGCTTTTTTCCAGCAATGATGGCAAAGCTGGTCAAGTTGATTGGGAGACGAAGGAAAACGTCTTCGAGAATGCAAAAGACTCGAGAATGGGTGGAAGTTCACCTTCCAACAAGGCAATGACTTGAAACATACAGCCAAAGCTACAGTGTAAAGTTTATGAGACCAAACAATGTGTTACAATGGTCCAGTCAATGTTCACACCCTCATCCAATTTTTTGTGGAAAAATCTGAAAATTCCAGTTAATTTACTCTCCATCCAATTTGATAGAGATTGAGCTATTCTGCAAAGAAGAATGTACAAAAATGTCAGCCTCTAGAATGAACAAAATTGGTAGAGATGAACTCAAAATAATTTGTAGCTTGAATTGCAGTAAAAAGTGGTTCTACAAAATAATGACTCAGAGGGACTGAAAACAAATGTGTGCCAAGCTTTTTAGATTTGTATTTACAAAAAAGAAACAAAAAGGTAAAACATATATGATTTTATTCCAATTTATTATTATGCAATAATTTGCGTTGACCTGTCACATAAAATTCCAGTAAAATATTTTGAAGTTTGTGATTGCATTATCCAAATTGCGGTGTTCAAATTCAAGATGTACTTTAACAAGATACAGTACATGTAATACCCATGGGATTATAAATGATCTCTGACTTTATAACATTTATCGCATGTCCTCATATGGTTTTTCACACATTTTACATGTTATCCAGAGCCTTTTAAACATTCCAAGTTTGGAAAAATAAAGTAACATTTTGTTATTTATGCTTTTTTTATATTCAAATAGGCATATAATGATAAATTGACTGCTATATAGTTGGTATACATGTATATTGTCCACCAAGCTCCTATGCTTAGTTTTTCCTGAATTCTCAAAATTCTTAACTGACTTATACTAAATACTGATAAAGCCATAATTATGGGTGATTTCAATATTCATGTAGATGTTAAAAGTGTTAGTTCAAGCATAGCTTTTAAAAACTTAATAGAGTCAAGTGGTTTTACCCAAAATGTCGGAACATCTACTCATCCTCATCATCACACTCTTTACCTGGTTCTGACTTGTGGCATTGATATTAATAACTTAGTAATACATTGTCAAAATCCTGTTCTGTCTGACCTTTATATATATATATATATATATATATATATATATATATATATATAACATGTGCTTATCAGAAAACACTGTTACCAAATTTAAAGATTCTCTTTCATCTTTTTCCTCAGTTTTGCAAAGTAATTTTTCAGAGAACAGTGACTTAGATCATCTGGTTGATTATTTTACAACTTTGCAAACTTCACTCGCTAACGCTGCTCTGCTGAAAAAGAAAGTACTCAGTCAAAGGTGATTAGCTCCATGGTTCAAGTCTGAGTTATGTACTGTACTTTAAAACAGACATCTAGAAAGCTGAAATAAAAATGGGGCTCCACTAACTGTGAGGAATTTTATTTATCTTGGAGAGATAGCCTGCTAACATACAAAAAAGGGCTCCATAAAGCTAGAACTTTATATTATTCATCTTAAATTGATGAAAATAAATAAACTCATTTTCAGTACCATATCTAGTCTAATGAAAAATTCTATCTCTGTTGATTCATGTATCCCTACAACTACAAGCAGAGATGACTTAATGAGAATAGTTATAAATAAAACTGTTTCAGTTAGGGAAAAAACTCAAACCAACATTCCTAGTTTCACCTCTGGTTCTGTGTCAACTTTAAAAATGTTACTAGAACCTGATTTATGTTTGGACTGTTGTTTTCTTGTTGAGCTCTCCAAATTGTTAAAAATATTAGCTTCATCCAAACCATCTATGTCTGCTAGATCCCATCCAACCAGGCTATTTAAAAGGCTATTTAAAGATGAGTTTCCCTAAACTAATAATCACATCTTGGATCTGTTTAATTGATCTCTAATAAACGGTTACGTACTGCAGAGCTTTAAGATTGCTATAATTAAACCTTTATTTAAGAAACATAACTTTGACTCAGGAATCCTAGCCAACCAAAGCAGTCTGCTCCTCAGATAAACAGTGTTAACTTATTATTTTGTATATACAGTATATATTTTTTTTCTGCAATTAGGGATTAGGTGTTGCTAAGCAAGGCACCTAATCCCTAATGTATCCCTGGGCGCTTACATAAGATCCCACTGCTCCACCAGGGTGTATTTTAGGTGTGATGGGTTAAATGCAGATAACTAATTTTGCCATTGCTTTTTATGAGCCCCAACTAGGTGTGATACTTCCACAGGTAACTTAGCTCGACTAGAACATGCAGTAGAACAGGAAGCCATGGCAAAAACAAGCTAGGAAAACAATCGTCACTCCGTTCAACTGCTGCCGTTCTTCAATTCTGACGTCCACCATGGCGTCTCGACATGATTCGCTTTGTGACGTAGTTGCAAAGGGTCAATAGGAACATACAGTGATATCAGACTTCCCTTCCGCCTCCCCTTCTGTTCAGTGCCCGGAGACGACTTCTGTTGTGAATTGGCACTATATAAATAAAGTGAAATTAACTGAATTGAATTTAGTATAGATTTATAAAATACCATTTGTGTGACCTGCGTGTATATATTTGTGATTAAAGTTGTTTAAAGATGTCATCAGTCCATATTGGTTTTGGTCCAGCTCATACTAAATGTCCGTTTATCAGTCCAGTCAGAATTAAACTTGTTTTTTCTAAACAGCGGCCACTCAACAGGCACTATCTACAACGGGTAATATATTAAACCAAAAGATGGAGAGTTTGTACTTTGTTTATGTCAGGGTATGTTTTTATCTCCTTCATTTATACACCCAAAACCTTGTTTTACCTCAAGCTCTGTGTAAATGCATGGGTTACACAGATCACTTAGACCTGCTATTGCAATTACAAAAGACAATGTTACTTGAAAGTGGGTGGATGGCAGAAGGTTTTTTTTTTTTTTTTTTAATTCTTCTACTTACTTGCAAAACTTCACATATTGCATCCAAGCGCTTGGAGTTTCACTGTTTATCACATGATTTTATTATTTGCATTGCTAGCTATAATGTAGTCTTGAATCTTTTGGAAGCTAACTTGTTATGTGTTTTTGCTCCCGTTTCGATATTGTCCTCCCACCTTATGATCAGTTTTGTGTTCAGTGTGGACAGTGTGCATGCAAATAAACTCATCCCTTTATGGCAACTCTCTTTGTATCCCAGCGCTCCTCTTTAAGAGATATGGATGAAGAGTGGAAGAGAAGGGGGTAAAGGCATGCTAAAGGTTTATTTTTGTGCATGCACACACATTCACGCATCTGTGCCCGCTATACCCACATCAGACAGAAAAAACTGTACCTACATTTACATAAGAATAATTGACACTTCAAATTAGCCTTCCAATCAAAGAGGATTATTTTTTCCTCAGCATATTTACAAGCTCTGGGTACTGCCATACTGGAGAATATAAAAGGAGGGCAGAGAAAGTGGGAACAAGAGGGGGAGTGCATGTCATAGAAGATTAACCCTTTCACTTCCTCAACTCAGTCTGAAGACAATGTGCATTTTTATTGTCATGATATTTGACATGCATTTAAAAAACTGCATTTGCAGAAAAATGTGTAATTATTTCTTCTGTAAATCAAATGATCCCATAACTTCTTGATAGAAAAAAAATGTTTGTTTTTTCTGCATGATAGGTATCGGTATTTCATTTTTAAAATCATTTTAGGTGAGTTATGTGCAAGTATACACATTTATGCTCACCTTGGCAAGACTCCGGCCAAAGAACTGAGTGTACAGGTGGGCAAATTACAGCTGGATGGACCTTCACAGACCGAGAGTTTGATCATATTAAACCATTAAAGCAATCCTTAATTATTCATAACAGCTAATGAAAAGAATCAGTTAAGGATTAGCTATAGCCCTGAGGCAAATGATTTGTCATACCTTTTTCTCAGGCAAGTGTTAAACAAACAATTTACTAATCTTTTTGTAGCATTTTTCTTTCATCATGTTTTAGTTGCATTGCCATCCGTTCCATTTGAGAGTGAAGAAGACCACAGCCCTCCAGCAGGACAGCTGCTGTGTGTGTATCCAGGCCTGGGTGACAAGAATAGGGTTGTTTCAAAGTCAAGCCAGTTTTCAGGGAAAATAAGAGACTGAGATTTATTTTTTGGGGGAAGGGGTAGAGAAAAGGGTTAAGGGTTTGAGGATGGGTGGGGGGAAGCTTGGCGTCAGCCGCTCTGAAGCACTCAGCATCCCCCCACTTCTAAGATGGCGAATGTGTCTGGGTGTATCCATGACAACCTCACTGCATGCAGGGATGCATCACAGCAACATTTCAAAGAGAGGAAGGAAAGTTGATGGTTGTGTGTGCATGTGTTTTTGGGGGGGGGCAAATTTGGGCACATTTGCCCAAATAATATTCACTCAGTCAGCTTGAAGCTGCTTACAGTCTTGACATGTTTATTTTAGCCAAAGACTGATCATTTCTCCTTTATTTTTTTATTTAATCTATTTTCACCAGATTTTGATTTATGAAGATTTGCTAATGTTGGCATGGCACAGATATTAGTAAAATAATAATTAAAAAAAAAATCATATTTTGTTGTTGCTGTTGCTGAAAGCGAGAAAGTGAAACTATTTTTGCCCACGTCTAGTGTGTAGAAGTGTTTGAAGTGTTAGCAAAAAAATCTCATCAACCACTGGATGTATTTTAAATCAATTCTCTGAAAGAATTAACTGGATATTTATCTGAAATATTAAATTTGGATTGATGGATGGATGGATGGATGGATGGATGGATGGATGGATGGATGGATGGATGGATGGATGGATGGATGGATAGATAG